>APFE031712528.1:35560-93074 GCA_000404065.3 Pinus taeda
GATATGGCCCTCTTAAACCATATAAAGTTAATATATATATATATATGAAAAATTATCCTATTTTAAAGAGTTATTATGTAACTCATTTCTTTTATCAATATTCGAGCTGTGATCCACAATGACATTTGGTGTACATAGTATTCGTTATGTCATTCTATTTTGAGTATTTAATACATAACAAGTAATATCAAAGTGTTTAGACGAGAAACACGTAACAAACAATCAAAAGATTTGATAAGCAAGGAACACTTAAAAAAACAAATACATTTTCTAATTAACATCAAAATTCACATTTTTCATATAATTATTCCAATAATATTGCCGTCGCATCTCAAGAATATAAACCTAAATAAAAAACATAAAAATAAGAGAAATATTTTACATATAGATTTATTAACCTAAACTAATTAACAGAAATAGAAGTGTTGGCCGATCAACTAGTAAGATTAAACACCTTCACATAATATTAGGTAAAACGTTTTCAACGCTTCATGAGATCCTTTCCGTATGATACATTTAGGGCGGCCTTGTTACAATGCTTTATAAACAATGACAATGAATATCGGTTATCATGAATACTCGTAATGGACATCGAAGTACATTGTTAGAAATATCATTAAAAAGATATTATTCAACATTTTTATGCTGGAATGTTTGGCAATATTACTATTTGATAAAAAGTCATGAATCTCTGGAGCTTTACAAGTACATTTGGTTTTAGAAATATCCCTATAATGCTACATTGTCTTGTTATAATATGGGATATTTGGAAATATTTCTTTTGATTAGGGTTAATATATCGAAAAGTTTAAAAGGAAGGATACGTGAAGTCCGAAAATTTAAAAATATTGTTTATTATTATTATGTGAAGGAAGTTGAAAATATTATTGGGCGTATATAGGTTTATATTTTAATTATGGATATATTTTGCTTTTTTTCTAATTATTACAATTTAAAAGACATTTAAAATATTGCTTGAAATTTTATATCATACTAGTTTAAATATTTTAATTTATAATTCATGTTGAATTTTCAATTACCATTAATAAATATTAAATTTACATATATATTTTTATATTAAGTTAATTGAAATTATTATGCCTCTACTTTTATATTAATTTTGAATTAATCTTTTTTATTTTCAATTATTTGTTCTTTTTGCATCTTGAAATATTTTATTGCAATATCTATGTTTTTTCTTAATTTTGATATAGAAATAAATTAGTTAACATGGATATTAAAATGGTTTATTTACATATCCAATTGGGATATAAAATTATCTTATTTCATATGGACAAGGAAATATTTGGTTTATAACTTGGAGTGAGACTGAAATATTTTGTATTAGGTTGTAATATCAAGCATTAAAGCAAGCACAGTTAGAGTGAGACTACATTTTATAATACTTTGAATTAAATTTAACCAAATATATATATTATGTTTTTTTATTTTCATTATAAAGGACATTATTTTTAATTTAAATGGATTTTTTTAAAATGACATGTGTCCAGAGCTCCATGTTCTTGAAGTACAAATGAAATTACACATCGCCCTACATCGCCCTGTAGAAGAGCCTTCTATACTAAAAGGGAGTTTAAATTTTTAATTAGTTTATATATTTATATAGACTTATATTATTATTATATTATTATATTATTATTATTACAACTTATATAACTATGGAAATATTGACATCCCAAAAAATTCAATTAAAACAATGAAAATTTTGTATTTATGCTTACAATTGTTGATATTTTGTTTTCCCTATTAATATGTTACTTATTAATTGTATATTAATATTGCATAATTTTATATCTTAAATTTTATATTTATAATGTGGTATTTGAAATTTTTCAACTATTATTAATATTTTTTAAATTTCACATATTAATTTTATATTAAAAATTGAATTAATTACTGTCAGACCAGGAGGTAACTCCTCAAATGTGATTGTTTTATTCATTCAGATTGTTCATTATTATATACAAGAGGAAGTGACTATTTAGTTCATCTCTCGATGACTCTCCGTTTCTAGTATTATTTATTTACACTAATTACACTTGTTCACCCAATCCCTATGATTAGGTGTTAACATTCCCCCTCTTAATCTGATGGGATGTTTGCGAGTCCAAGCATTGTTATGAATCTTTCAAACTATTCTCCTCCAAGAACTTCGGTGAATATGTCTACAATCTGTTCATTAGTGGAACAATGGTGGAGATGGATTCTTGTGGCCTCAACGTGATGTCGAACGGATGATATTTTGTATTGATGTGCTTCGTTCGATCATGGAACTTTGGGTTCTTAGTCAGCTTTATTGCCAAGGTATTGTCAATCATGAGTGGAGTTGATTGTACTTGTTTTACCTACAAATCTTCAAGAATTTTCTTGAGCCACACAATTTCTTTTGTTGCCTCAACTGCTGCCACATATTCTGCCAGTGTTGTGGAATCTACTAGACCTAATTGTTTGCGTGATCCCTGGGATACAACTTCTGATCCAAGACCCATAGCATAACCTAAAGTAGATACCCCAGTTTGTTTGTCTCCGTCGATGTCTAAATCAGAGTATCCAATCAAGCTGAAGACTCCCACCTGTGTATACTTGATTCCAAAGCCTTGAGTTCCCTTCAAGTACTTTAGAACTGTTTTTGCAGCAAACCAATGTCCCTCACAAGGCTTTTGCATAAACCTGGAGAGGTTTCCAATAACAAACAAAATGGATGGTCTAGTAGTAGTTAGGTAATTGAGACCTCCTACAAGTTGTCTATACTTGATTACATCGTCAAATTCTTTTCCCTCAATGGATGTGAACTTTAAGTTTTGTTCCATTGGAGTAGTCAGAGGATTGTATTCATACTTTATGTTGATTTCCTTTTATAGTAAATGCTTCAAGTTGGGACATAAAAGCATTCTCTTTTAGATCTCCATTCAAGAAAGAAGTTTTTAGATCCATTTGATAGACTTTCCAACTGTTCTGAGCTGTTAGGGCACAGAGTGTTCGAATGGTAGTCCATTTTGCTATGGGGGGAAAATTCTGCTCATAATCGATCCGTTCCTTCTATGAAAAACCTTTTTCCACAAGCTTGGCTTTGTGCTTGTCAAGTGAGTCATCAACTTTATACTTGTTATTAGAGACCCACTTGCATCCAATTGGTTTGGTTCCCAATGGAGGATCAACCAGCTTCCAAGTGCGATTCTTTATAAAGGAATCATACTCCTTTTGCGTTGCTTCTTTCCATTCATCATGAGAAGCAACTTCTTTGAAGGAACTTGGTTCAAAATCTGTAGACAAATTCAATTCACAATCATAAGAAACATCCATATCAATAGGTGAATCAGATTCATCTGCATCACCTCCATTTTTCCAGTTTGAATTTCTAGTTCCTATTTTTCCAACCTCATCAAGATGAACACTTTCAAGTGTCTTTGTCAGCCACTTTGGGCGAGCTTTCTCAGATGGTCCAGGCTACTCCATTCATTGAGTTGGTATTGAATCAAGATCGAGGCTCCAAATTCTATCAATCAGATCACTCAAAGTATCATTCATTGTTGGAGTTTCATGTAGGGGAGAGAGTTCTTTAAAAGAAGGTTCCATAGGTTGATCTAGTATAGGAATCCCCCTTTAAGATGTGGAATCTGACTATCAAATTCTCGAAATGATTTTGTATTTGTAAATCTATCGAAGCGATCAAGTTGTCACTCAACAACATTGTCAGTTGTGGATGATTCAGGAAAGATTACATCTCTAGATACATCAAACATTTTATTAGCTTTGTCATAGAGACGGTATGCTTTGGATGTGTTTGAATACCCTAGGAAGATACACTTACGACTTCTTGCAGCAAGTTTGTTTCTATGTACCTTTGGTATCAAGGTATAACATGTCGAACAAAACACCATGAGATGGTTTATCGAAAGAGTGTGTCCATACCATATTTCATAAGGATTCTTGGTTCTGATAGCATTAGATGGACATCTATTCTTTACATATACAACACATAGAACTGCATCAGCCCAAAACATCAATTTTACATTTTTGAAAAATATCATGGAGCGCACCATATTTAAGATTGTCCTATTCATTCTTTTAGCTACTCCAGTCTGTTGGGGATTATAAGGCATACTTGTTTGATCTTTGATTCCATGTTGGCGAAGATAGTTTTCAAATCCATTTGAAGTGTATTATTTTCTATTATGAGTACAAATAGATCCAATATGAGGTTGTGCATCATTTTCAACCCATGTATGAAACTTATTGAATGTTTGAAAAGCATCAAGTTTGTTCTTCAATAAATAAAACCAACACATTTTGGTGTAGTCATCAAAAAATGTCATCATATATTTATTTCCATTTGCAGAAGGAACAAGCATTGGACCACATAAATTTGAATGAATGAGTTCAAGCTTTCTATGTGCTCTGAAATGTGAATCATGAAAAGATTGTTTGATATTCTTTCCTAGAATGCAAGCATGACATTGCTTAAGTTTTCTAGGAATTGTAGGTAAACCAGTAACACCATTTTTCTTCAACAAGCGGGAGCTGTCATAGTTCAAGTGTCCAAATCTAGCATGCCATAATAAACTTGATGGACATTTATCTTCTTCATAATGAGAATTGTATGAAAACATTTGTGCACGAGTAGAGTTACCCTTCATCTTGAGAAGCCTTTCTTCTTCTATCCCCATCATGATAAGTGAGTGGTCTGATGCTTTTCTCACCTGAAGCTTTCCATCAAACATATGAATGGAGTGTCCTTGCCAGTGGATGTGGACCAAGGACAAAAATTTTCTCCTCTGTTGTGGAGATATAGAACATAATGCAGATGAAAGTCTCGAAGACCACACAATTTAGGCATGATTGTACCAAGCCCTGATGGCATGAGTTTTGATTTGTCTACAAAGTATACTACTCCATCAGCATTGTCAATAAATTCTTCAAAATAATCTCTTCTAAAACCCGTGTGGCAAGTTGCTCTTCAATCAAGAAACGAATCATTTTTCCAAGAAGCAAGTGAATCATTAAATAAGTCTTCATTTACTCCAATATTAGAGTGTGCCATGACATAGTTAGAAGATTCAGGTGCTTTACCTTTCTCTTTATCATTAGTTTTACCTTTCGGTTGGTTTCTTTCCTACTCAAATATGTCACAAGGCAACTTGCATGTGGATGCATCATGTGATCCATCTCTTTTGTAGCATATGCAATGCAAATGTGAGTCTTCTCCTTGAGAGTGTCTACCACCCCTGCCTCTGAAATTTATTCCTTTTCCTCTTCAACCACCTATTCCTCTGGAAGAATCTTGAGCAAGATTCGTTTCTCTATGTGCAAGGCACACGACCTCTTGAGAAGACTAAGGAGTCGCCTTCTTCCCAAAAGCTTTCTCTCTTTCAGCAAATTTTTTCATAATGGATTCAAAGGTAATATCTTTTAGGTTTCCATTTTCTTGCAATGAATCAAGATAATTTGAGTAAGTGGGATAAAGTGCCTTAAGAAAATCTGTGAGAGGAATACCCAGTTCAACATTAGTGACTTTGATATCATGTATAGTAGATTTTACTTCTAATGCAAAAGCAAGAGGACCATCATTTTGTAATTCAAGGGTGAACAGATTAATCACGAGTTGAACAACTACAAATGTAGAGTGTGAGTCATAGAGTTCCTTTAGTTTTTGCAAGGCTTCGAAAGCATTTTAAAATGGTGAAATATGGCGACTCAACTCTTCATTTACTAATGCTACAACCGATTCATAAGCCTTGTTGTTCTTATTTTCCCAAATGGTGAATTCCTTGTCTAAGGTATGTTGTTCTAACTCTTTGTTTGTGTTTCCAACAAACACTCCTTTCCACATCTCATTAAAAATGAGAGTGTGTTTGATTTTCTGCGACCATTCTACATAGTTCTCCTTACCAGGGAGAAGCACTCCCACAATAGATATCAATGAATGCATTATAAAACATGTGTATTGTAAAAAAAAATACTTATGTTGGAAAAAATGATGTGGTTTTGATGTAAAAAAAACTGCAGTGTAGTAGCAATATTCTGAATGTTGCAATTTCTTACAAAACAAGGGCACAAAATCATGAAAGAAATTGGAATGAGCCAAAAAAGAAAAAATTCGTAGGTCACATCTTTGAATCATTGCAACTCAAAGGAAACTACTCATATACCGAAATATTTGGTTCAACATTCAACGCATTCAAATATATGGTTAAACATTCAAAGTGTGAAATAAAATGTTGGCTTCTATGCATAGCTCCCTTGGCTTGGAGGGCAACAATGTGTACTAGAGCAGATAGGCATGATGCCAAGGGGATATGGAGGTAGTGTAATACAAGAACTTCTTCAAGGTAATGAAAAACTTGTGTATGGTAGTAGAGAGGAGGGGAGGTCTGCATATTACTAATGTGTATTGCCATGGAGAAGCTTACAGTGGATTGGGAGAAACTTGGAGAGAGCAGCCAGAGGTTTGGCAATGGAGATCTATGTATTCGAGAGGCTGGAGGTCTGGAAATGGAACGCTGGCAGCGATATGAGCAATCGGAGGTCTGACAACAGAGGTCTTCATATTCGTGAGGCCAAAGGTTTGGCAATAGAACATTGGTAGCCCTTAAGGGAGAAATACAGTGAAGAGAGGCAATGAAGGTAGGAAAATGCTTCCCCTATGCAAAGAGGCCTCAACTGACTCTAGATGGACAACATTCGATTCGAGGAATGAAATCAATGATTAAAACAATTGATTTAGTGCACTATAAGACACTGCAGTAATAAATATGAAAAAACAGACTCAGTATTGAGTCGACCACATGTCTACCTTCTCATTCCCCTGCATTGGCATAGAGACCAGAACATTTTGGAGTGCATTCTTTTCAAATTGTTGCAAGGGAATGAATAGTTATGATGCAGCATAAGAAAAAAATTCAGACCATAGGCCTAGCATGTAATATAGATTAACGTCATTACTTGTTCACTTCCTCCATAAGTCGAGTGACTAGACCATTAAAGATTGTAACCCAAAAAGAGAAGTTCATGAGAACAACAGGATGAATGTTGGATGAGAGATAATTTCAATGAGGACAAAGTATTCTATCGGTATATGAAGCGTTACCTAGATTATCATGCAGAGGGCAAAGAAGAATATGGCACATTGTAGAGAATGCACGACAAATTTCTGAAAAATGGCAAAACGAAGTTACAATGGTAGATTGCAATGCCAAAAATGGAGCTGGCTCTGATACCATGTCAGACCAGGAGGTAAGTCCTCAAATGTGATTCTTTTCTTCATTTAGGTTGTGCATTATTATATACAACACGGAGCGACTGTTCAGTTCATCTCCCGGTGACTCTCCATTTCCTCTATTATTTATTTACACTAATTATAGTTATTCACCCAATCCCTATGATTAGGTGTAAACAATTACACATCTCCCTCTTATTACAAGGAAATAATCAAATCTTTTCACTTTCAGTTACATATTTTTTTATGGTTGACATATTTTAATATTTTAAGGAAATAATCAAATGTGTTTACTTTGAGTTACATATTGTTTTTTATCATTGAAATATTTTATATTTATGTTGTGTTTTTTCAATTAGATTATTAAAATGGTTTATTTAGTATGTTCTAATTCACATATGAAAATATATTATAATAATTAATTTTTATTATTTTAATTACTTTAAAAGTTATTATAATTATCCTTATTTCACATGACCAATGGAAAATATTATTTTATAACTGAGAGTAAGACTGAACATTTTTACCATAAACAATCCTTTATATTGGGTTATAAATTAGAACACCAACAAACCAAGGACAAGTAGAAGTAGGCTCAGTGTTTATATATATATATATGTTTATATATCATAATATATATTATATATATATATATATATATACGAGATATATATAAGTGATTATATATATATATATATATATATATATATATATATATATATAATATTTTATATATGTTGACATTAATTTTTTAATTATTTATTTTCGATTATAGCACATTTTTTTTGTAAATGACATGTGTCACTCTTATGTTGAGCACACACATATTACCATCAACTCATGTTGGTCTTTATGCTCTTCAGCTCAAATACATCTTAATCAAATATCTAGCTAGAGCAAAGAGGGATCAAATCTCTTACAGTGAAAATGATTTTTATAGTTAAAAAATTTAAAATATTATAGTTCCATAGATTGCATCTCTCTAGTGACTTCATAGATGATGGTCTCTCTCTGTCTACACACACACACACATATACATGTTAAATTGCAATTTTTAATGTGCAAACGGATTTAACCTCTTGAAAATTCCTTGAATACATGGAATAAAATAGCTTCAACATGCAATTCTAACAACAGTTTAAAAATCTCTTGAATGCATGAGATAAAATAGCTTAAACATGCAATTCTAACAAATAGTTTCTTTTATGTAAAATTAACCAACTATGTATATCTTTTAATTATATCCAAATAATCTTTCAATTTAATGATTTTTCTTAAATGACATGTTGTTAGATCCATGCTAAACATGCACAAAATCACACATTTATATTATATCGTAGAATAATCATATAAGCTCAACTAGTAGATCATGATAGTAATTAATATATAAAAATATTTTTAATAACCCATCATGTAAAAAAAAAATATCTAGGAAAAAAATTAAAATAGAATGATAATAATTAATTTATAAATTATGTGAAAAAAGTATTTAATATTTAAAATTTAATTCTTCATTGATATGCTGGTGATATGTTTTGGATTGTGTGAAGATTAAATTTAACTTAAGAATTTGATCTCAAAATAACATTGCAAATGAATATCATTGACTAATATCTAGAAGTGGAGTAAGGAGGAAATAAAGAGAAATTTAGATGATATGATAGATAATTCATGATATTATCATGAACTTTTAATTAAATTTTATACAATTTCTATAGAATTAGAAATTGCATAATGCTAACTCTACATTATATTGTAATAAAATAATAATGTTTTTATCTTTCACTTTTTAATTTGAAAACTATATAAGTTAGAATAAAAAAAATCAATTTAAGAAATTTAATTTAAGAATGTTATTTCTTAAAAAACCTTGGAATTGAGGGTGTTGAAGGAGAGACCGAGGAATTCGATTAACATGGTAGCAACATTATAATATATGGGGTTTATTTATGAGATAATAATATTGAAATATATTAACATTAAATGATATAATATAAAATAAAGGTAATAGTTGTGATGCAATATAATTTGTGTTTTTATTGTTATTTAATTGAATTTTTTCATAGTATTTTAAATTGTTAATGACGTATTCGTCTTCCGATAATAAAATAAAATAAGTAGTTTTGCACAATGATCTATGTTTCACACAATAGGTTATAAACTATATCCAATGATCTGTTTTCCACAAAATAGGCTATAAGCTTCCGACAATGAACTAAGTTCCACACAGTAGGCTAAGTTTCTTACTTCCACATAATACGCTAAGTTTGTCATGCAAAAGTTATTAGTTGTTTTTTCGGTAGTAATGTATTCATTTTCTAATAATAAAGGTAATGAGGTATTCATTTTCCAATAATAAAATAAAATAATTAATTTTTTTTCATAGTTTTTTATGAGTAATGACACATTCTTTTTCCAACAATACAATAAAATAAATATCTCCACATAATGAGATAGGTTCCACACAATAAGCTATAATATCTCCACAATGAGCTAAGTTTTGCACAATAGGCTATAAAAACCACACAATGAGCTATGTTCCGCACAATAGGATATAAGCTCTACACAATGAGCTAGATTCTGCATAACAGGCTATAAGCTCCACACAATGAGCTGAGTTCCACACAACAGGTTAAGTTTATCGCTTCTATATAATAGGTTGTTTTTCACAAAAAAAATATTATTTATTTTCTCAGTAATAATTTATTCATTTTTCAATAATAAAATCTAATAAATAGCTTTGCATAATGAGTTAAGTTCGAGAAAATGAGCTAAGCTCTACACAGTATGCTATAAGCTCTACATAATGAGCTATGTTCTAGACAATATGCTATAAGCTTTGCACGATGATGTGAGTTCCACACAATAGGCTAAATTTGTGACACAAAAGTTATTATTTATTTTCTCAGTAATGATGTATTCATTTTCCAATAATAAAATTAAAGAATTAATCATGGTATTGATTTTCCAGATAATAATAAAATATAATAGCTCCACACAAAGGAGCTATGTTCCGCACATTCACAAATGACTAAGTTGTCAGTTCCGCACAATAGGCTAGTTCTGTTATGCACAATTTTTTTAGTTTTGTTTTCCTCGCTAATGATGTTATTCATTTTCAGTAATAGGTAATGACTTATTCACCTCCCCCCCATATAGAAAAAGAGAAATAAGATAGCTTGCTCCGCAAAGACCCTAAGCTATCCACAATGAACTAAGTTTTGTACAATACACTATAAACTCTGTATAATAAGATAAGTTTCGAACAATAGGTTATAAACTCTGCTCAATTATCTAATTTCCACATTTGTTTTGCATAGTGTTTTCTCAATAATGACGTATTCATTTTCTAATACTAAAATAAAATAAAAAGCTCTCGAAAATTACCTAAGTTTCACAAAGTAGGATATAGCTCTACACAATGAGCTATGTTCTTCACAATAGGCTACACACAATAGGATATAAGCTCTGTACAATGAGTTAAGTTATCCACAATAGACTAAGTTTCTCGATTCCGTGCAATAACCTAATTTTATTGCAAAAAAGTTATTAGTTGTTTTCCTAGTAATGATGTATTCTTTTCCAATAATAAAATAAAATAAAACTAATTGATTTTTTAATAATATTTTATTGGTAATGTCATATCCGTTTTACAATAATAAATTAACATAAATAGCTCGACACAATTGTTGATAATATTTCAATTCTAAATAATTAGGCATATGTTTGCAAGTGCAGATGTGATGTATTATACTAGAGATCTTTCTCGATAGAGCTAGTCATTTTTTCATATATATATTATTAAATCCTTATCTGAGAGTTTATTTTGCACTTGCATTTTCTTGTTATTTCCATCTCTACACAACATCTTTCACAAAATTATTAATGGTTTTTTTATTTGTGTAGAGAGGTATGTATTTCATCAACATTTCTTGTTCCAGATTGCTTTCTTCACACAACAATGACTACACAATGTTTTTCGTACATGTTATATCTAGACACATAACTATATTGTGCAAAGAGGTCCACAGTTCATCCACTAAGGGATTTTATTGCTAATATTTTAGTAAGAAATTGACATACAATATTATATATGATATTCATATTTCTCAATATCCATTAGTATTTGTGTGGAGATGTTCATATTTCATGCACATTGCTTATTTCTACACTACTTTCTCCACACAACTATGACTACACAACTTCTTTCGTATGTGTTATATCTAGACACATAACTTTGTTATGTGGAGAGGTCCGCATTTTCCACACTACTTTGTCTGCAGATTATTTTTTTACACGGTATATGTGGAGACCCCACTAGAGCGAATAGCTACTTTAGTAAATGGCTAACATATACAAAGTTATTGCTAATATTTTGTATATTTCGATACTCTTCTTGTCCATAAGTTATGTTTGTACATATATCCACACTTTTCATTAAGTGTTAATATTATTGCTAATATTTTACTTATAAATAATGCATATTAGGAGTCAATTAATTAAAATTTCTACGGATAATAACATTGATTATATTCATCTTACTGATAATATTTTATTGTAAATAATGTTTCGAAGATCTATTTGTTTATTCTCTTGAGTGAAAATGTTTCTTGTCTGGATGTACACACTTTGAAATAAACATTTTTATTGCTAATATTATGGCTAATACTTTAGTTATAGATAATTCATGTCAATAGTCGAGTGAGTAAAAGTAGTGCAAAGTGCACACAAAGTTGTGTACAAAACCACATTACACTGATAAAAAACTTTGTTTGTAGTAGAAGATGTTTTCAATTTTGCATTGTGTGGATGATAACATTGTTTATGCACATATTATTGATAATAATACATTTTCAAATTATGTATACTAATATTATTTATGTAAATTTCAATTGTAAATAGTGTTTCAAATTAGCATCTGTGCAGAAGTGCAGGGAAAGCCCATTGTGAAAATGAAGCTTTCAATGTTTGAATTGTTGCATTTGGTACTTTAGTATTAAATAATTGAAGTACCACCAAAGAAAATGGTAGAATTATACGATTCTTGCTAATACTGTAATCATAAGTGATGTGTATATACCTGTCACCAACACTTCTATCTCATCTCATGTTTTCCGTGCCTAATGACATTCGTATAACTTATTTCATGTACACTATGTGTGGACATGTTGTCTCCACATGAGTCCACTAACATTCACATTGAAGGAATTTAGATTTCTTGTTTGAAATAACATTGAGATAAGTAGTGGATTGATATGATATTATTGTGAATATTTTAATTATAAATAATGTTTTGGATTGCTAATTTTTTGTATTAAATAGTCTGTATTTTCTTTTGCAATATTTTAATTATAAGTAATGCACATATTCGTATTTTCAAATATCAACAACTTGGTATCCTTGGGCACAAGATTTCTTTATGGTTATTTGTTAGTCTAATGTGCATAGCAAGCTATCAAGCTTTCATTCGGTAAACACTCGCATTTTGTATCAAACGCTTTGTAGATTTTTCTAGGAAATGATATGTAAGTGCTAATTTTGGATGCAAAAAAGTGCGAAGCGAACGTGCAGTATAAGATTTCATTTGTCAAATTTGATATCACATATTATAATCGTTATTTGTGTAGTATAACATTTGTGTTTATAAAATATTTTATTACGTGATTACTGGATATTTTGTCTCTATAGTTGGAAGTGGTAGTGTGAACTAAATGACACATTACTTTTTTCAATGAACATAGCTCATTTAATATCTGAATAAGGCGAGAAAGGAAACATTACATTCAAGTCACGAATTGACATATAGGTTTCCAAATTACCTTTTCAAAGTAAAAGTTGGCCAGTAGCAAGGCAATCCTACATAGTAAATCTACTAGATATGTGTTACTTCGATGAATAATTATGAAAAAGACCATATATATTGGAAAAGGGTTTTAGTTAATGAAAATATAATACAACTTATGATTTTAATAAAATAATATGTTGAAATTGATTTCTAAAGCATGTAAGGTGGATTAATAATGAAACTAATCGTTTGAACTACACTATGTCAAATTTGAATTTAATTAAAAAATATATAATTTAAGGTAACAACTTTGACAAAAGTCTTTTATTATTAAAGTTTAGGAAAATGAATACTATTCACATTGATAATGCTTACTAGTTAATGGTTATCATTGAAATCGATAATAGTTAAATGTCGTTCCAAAACATAAATATCAAGTCATGATTTTGATGACTTATTGCCTCTAACACATTACATATATGCTTGTTTCATGTAAAAAAAATTGTCAATGTTCGTTTTGTTCAGAAACTGTTAAGTGTTTTAAGGTATTGCTTAAGAATTTTTCTATTGTTTTTGCATTTGTTACTAACACCAAAGAAATGAATCAAAGAAATAACAGCAGGGGTATAGAGTAAGATGTACATGCAAGAAGCAAAAACAATTTATTAGTGAGCCAAGATATATTAATGCTTAGCAAAGATATTTTAATGTTAATGCATAAAATACTAGAACTTTAGCAAATGTTTAGGAATATTGAATATGAACTAGATACTGTAAGAACATTAAGAGGAGAGCAATCGCAAATCAAGAACAAAAGAATCAATTCTCAAGTTCGATATTTGAATCAGTACAATGTGAATTCCCATAAACAATGGTTAATTAATAGAGAACACATTATTAGTTTTTTTCCATTTGTTGAATAGATTTTGAAATTCAGTATATGCTAACAGATATATATTGTAATCTTCTCGACATAGTTCATGCAAAGAAACATATCAAATTATTCTAGATTAGAGATCTATGTATAAATATATTATATTTTATAAGCTATATCGGTTTAGAAAATTGTTTGAAATTCATATGACAAGTCATTTAGATAATTATTTAAATCTTGTATGGAACAAATCTTTAAATAGAAAATAAATATTGAATTTGTAAACAAAGAAGGTCAATATTATAATGCAATGTCATCAAGCCTTAGTAGTTATAGAACTTGCAAATTTGATAAATCAATAAAACAATGCAAAAAATGATCATTAGAGAAAAGAAAAACAAAATAAACAACATAAGATAATACAAAACATAGATCTAGAATAAAAAAACAATTCATTGGATTACGTTTATATATAATTTCATAGTAACATTTGAGATAGAAATAAAATCATGTTGTTGTTGTTATGGGTTGATTGTTAATCTTGTTTTTACAGTGTATAGTATATTGATTGATAATGCAATATCAGATCACAAATATCCAGTAAAATGAAAGAGCTATAAGGATGTCTGGCAATGCAACTAGCGTACACTATGTTGTTGTTGTCGAATTTCTTAACAACGTAAATAAGGAAAATCATCATTTTATACATACAACTACGTTTTGATGGTTTATTGTAAATGTGTCATCCATTTTCAAGTTGCTCAAATAGCATTTCTTTTGTCTACAAAATATTGCTCGTATGAAATTTAACGTAGTGTACGTAATGATTTTTCTTATTTGAAACCCCTCATAATAAGCTATTTTTCAGTCCTATCAGTTCAATGTACAATGCAATTTAGGCAATGAAAATAAATAAAAACAAAGTGCTTCTTGCAGGTAGTTCAATAAAGCATAATATTGTCTATAGTTCTAGCAATCATGATTGTAGTACTACATTTTTCACATACAATTTTGAATGGCATCGTATATATGCCATTCTTGAAAATGTTGTAAAATTAATATAGAAAATGGATACTTGGTGACTCAAAATCAAATGTTTTTCTTATTTTTTATTCATCCACGTCGATTTCAATAATATCATATAACTTACCATGCACATGTCACTTGGTGAGGAAAGAAAATTTCTTAGACTTTCATCCTTTTATCATGCCTTCATTGCATAAATGAATGCTGACTTTGATTTATGAAAATATTTTTCTTATTTTATAACTAAATATTTTAGCAATATCGCGAGAAAAATATTTTGTTGCAAATATATTTTAATTGTAACACATGTCAAAACAAGTTTATCAGGTACTTGAACCTGTTACATTTGCAACATTTGTAAAACAATACATCAAAATTGTACAATAGATGATGAATACTTTTTTCACCAAACATTGAAATCTACAAACCTATGAATACGTAAATTATTTTTTTATTTCAATGAACATCATAACAATAACACTTCTAAATGAAAAAAATATTAATGTATCTATGTCCTATTCTCTATTGTTGTCCTTGATTCCTAGAACATATTGCATTATTGTTTGCATTTCGAAAATATACATAGCTATGATTGTGCCTAGAGGAAATACTTTTCCATTGTGTGAAATATATCCATTTGTCGAGTCTTGGAAAAAATAGGTACCATGGACGAACACGGCAAATATTTTCTACACTGCTAAAAATATTTAAACAAATAGTTTTCTCACAATGACAAGAAGCATATTTATGCCTTGGAACAATTTGGAAATCTTTAATAAAAAAACCAATATTTGCAATAAGATATTTGATTACTCATGATATTTGATTAATGATTTGGCACAAGAAATGCTATTTTCATTATCGCTTTCTTATCTATTAGGTATACACGAAGTATTTATTTTAACGTATTTGTTTTGTCTCAAAATGTTTGATATGTGACCAAGACAATTTCATTTTTTTTTTCTGTTACTGATATCTTCAATCAATAATGGCATCCACTTGATGCCCTTTTGCCTAATTATAACCATTGAATTGAAATATATAAATTTTTTTTTAAGAAAAAGGAAAGAAAACAATAGAAAAATGAAGGTACGTAAGAAAAAGAGGAAAAGAGGAAAAAAATGATACACAGTTAATTTATTTTGCATAGACATACCTATTTTCATTTATTTCTTCGATAGTTTCCATTTATTCTATTTTGTTTATTACAACAATTGTTTTTGTGGTACTGCTCATTGTTATGTCTTTTGGGGCTCGATTTTTCCCAATTTTGACACCCTTTCTAGACATTACCTCTCCCATTTTGAACTATCCTTGACCCCTATTATACCTATTTCGGTTATAATATCTAGGTTTTACCCAAAAGGGTGCCATATGCAGAAGGTATGCAAATTAACATGAAAAAACATATTTTACCTTAACATTAAGTGTTCCTTAAAGCTAGTTGTTTTTTATTGAATTATCATGCCAACTAATCTAGAGCCCTTGTGCAGATTTGTTTTGGTTGAAAGATGCCCACATTTCCTACAGATAGCTTGTGTGATCCTATTTCCTGTAGACACTCCGAAATTCCTGCAGACATGGATTTCCTACAACCGCCCAGATTTCCTGCAAAAAAATCGCGAGTAAGATATGTTCCACTAATTTCTACATCAAACGAGAACATGGGTTTTGTGTGGAATCTATCATATATGTGTGGTGTCCTGTTAGCTAGTTTAGATCCACCAACAAAACCACCCAGATTTGCAGACCTCCTCTCATTAGCCATATGAAGGAAAGCTACAACTATGTAATGAATTTTGCCTAATCCATGCTTCCAGTCATGGACTAGACTCAGTATAGATAAATTTGATATTTTGTAACATGACTGTTAGCCAATGGCTCAGATTAGTATTTTTCCTTACATCGAGCCACATATGGACTTTTGTATTTGTATAAATTTGGCTCTAGTTTATATTGTAGGGGTTTGTTGGGTTGGTTTAAGATGATACTGTATATCATATTGTACTCAACTGTGACATTTTTAGATTAATAAAATATTATATGTTATGTCTATTTCACTCAGAAATCTCTTCTAATTATGAAGAGCTTGTGAGTGAAGGGGGGCCCCTTTGCTAACAACTCCCTTAGTTTAGTTTGTGTCTATTTTATTTCTGTTACGTAGTAGTAATCTGTTCCTATAGCTAATGTACTATTTCTAATATATCAGCAACATATGATTGAATGAATAAGTTTCATGTAAATGTTTGGATTTTATTTAATGAATACTTGATTTAAATTGTTGAGTGAATTTCTTAAATTGTCGTAAGTTTGATTTTTATCTTTTCTAATCAACATCAGCAATACCAAGGGTTGTAGACTGATGTTTTAATCCACTCCATAGCCTTTGCTACTAAATGTTGATGTAGAAAAGAGGCATTAGTTTTGTATGGATGACTGGTTGGATTAATAAGCACTCATAGTACTAAGCCTCCATATATTGTGTGCAACATCTCCTAAGATTACCTACCCTAAGTTGTTGATTTCTGCTAATCAAATTATAAGTCTATAATTTTTCCCAACATTTTGGTACTGTTGCCAAGGAGGTGCTAAGGGATAATACTGAAGTGTTTTAGTATTACATTTAGTTTTTGAAATTTTCAGGACTGAGGGAGTCAAATTGGTAAGACAAAGGGCAAAGCCTACACCCTTGCAGAGGTCAAAAATTTGCCAAAGCCATGTCCTAGTTGTGTGGTAAGTAATTTTATTTGAATTTGTATTCATAGTACATGATAGGTTCCAACATCCACAAATTTCTTTTGTGGTTGTGTGAGCACCACTTCACTTACTAATATATTGGCAAGGAAAATGAAGTGTACAAGATATAAGGCAACAAGGGAAGAAGAGTACGGACAAGAGGTATGTGGTGTTCAAAAAAGTCCAGAACATATTCCTACTTCTATAGTAGCAACTTCTGTAGGAAAATCTTTTGTTACTACTCATTTCGAATCTCCCATCACAAGGAAGACAACATATTTTCTCAATGATAGCCAGAAAAGGAACTCCTCATTAATCCTATTCAACAACTAGAATTTCAAACCATTGATTCCGTAGAATCTGTAGTTTACAAATGCCCCACTTGCTTTCGGTCTAGAATGGCTCATGAAGAGGGGATTGGTCACACATATAGATATGATGAGAAGGATGAAGAATTGGTCACCTTTGAATTCCCTCTCTAGGAGGTTTGCAGAGCAACTCAAAGGAAGAATATTTCGCCCTCACCCTTGCGTAACTTTCATGGAGTTCCCAGCGAAGATCCTAATGCCTTATTTTTCGAGTTCGATGTGTTATGCAGGAGCTATCACTATTCTTCCAATGCTCATAAGTTCAAGTTGTTTCCTACAACATTGAAAGATGTTACTCTCAAGTGGTTTATTGGGTTGACTTGAAACTCCATTACGACTTTGGATGAAATGAAAAAGGTATTCTTGAAGAAATATCAAGATTATTGCAAGACTAGGGACCTCAGAGAACAAATTTTTGGAATTACTTAGAAGGACGGTGAGAATCTTGAGGATTTGGTGGAGAGATTTCAATATAATATGTAGATATTGAAGATCAATCCACTAAGCAAGGATACTAAAAGACCAATTTTTCTCAGAGGAATCAGACCAAAATCTGTGGATATCTTGAACTTAATGGGGGAGTTGACATATCAAAGTTGGGCTATGATGAGGTATGTGAGATATGTCAGAGATATTCAAGAGGAAATTCTAAAGTTGGAGGAGGAATAAGAGATACTTGTTCCAGGATTGTTAAGTCAGTTGTTGGAGCTAGAGTAACCAGAGCTGAAATGGGTAATCTATTTGGAAATTTTAAAACTGATATTCTTAGAATTTTATCTTCACAATTTGATGTTTTTCAGCCTAAGAAGAAACAAGAAAAATAGGAGGAACTCGAGAAATCCCTCATCATGTTCTATTTGAAATGTAGAAAGAAACATTCCTTGAGGGAATTTCCTATAGATAGTATAGAGGTATGTCAAATCTATGAAGCTGATAATTCCACTGATTAATGTCTATCATTTCCTGAAATTAACACAACATATTTAGTAGATCAAAGGGATGCCAATTAACTTTATGCAATGGCACCTTAAAGACCATGGCAACCACATGTTACATATATGTCTCAATCACATTATCAAGTTCCTTATACTCAAAATTAGATGTTGGATATTCCAATGCCCTAGCATCCTTGGCCTCCACAATAGCCTTGGTAGGGGAACTTCTCTTACCCTAATGCACATAATTTTCCCTCTCAAAACTTTTATCCACCATAGCCCACAAAAAAACAAATGGTTCAACCTCAACAACAGCAACTTCAGTTTCTTGCCCCACTAAATCAACCTCATCCTATGCAACTTCCTCCCCATCCAGTGTCTAATAACAATAATAAAACCATCCAATCTTCTCACAACATTGGATTGGTCACTTATCCCACTTTTCTTACCTATTGCATTACACCACAGTCACGACAGGAAATTTTTATTCTTGTGTTACAGGAATTTCCTATGTCACTACAGGAAATCTAGCTTAGATCTTGAAAAGTGGTGACTCAGCCCAAACTAATCGAAGAGATCATGGAGGAAGATACTCTAGAAATGTTTGAAGTTGAAACCACACCTGAACCAACAGAACAACCTACTGCAAGGCCACAAGAACCTTCCTCATCCCATATGATATAACCTCCTTTTCTATAGAGGTTGGAAGTGAAAATAAATAGCTTGACTTTGATGTTATGTTTGAATTGAGAAACATGTACACTAAGATCTCGTGGCTGCAAGAAATTAAGGATATCCCAATTTATGCCAAAAGAGTAAGGGAGCTATCTACCAATCGGCCAGAAAGACAAAGGAAAGATCTCTCTATAATTCATGTAGCTGGAAATCTTGCAAGTTTAATGTGTACCAGATTTGTTACTGAAAAATATGTAGACCTTGGAATCCCTATGCTTACTACCTTCATCAATGGACATCCTATAAATAATACTTTAATTGCTTTGGGTTCATCCATTAATGTGATGACTATGGAGACTTTATCTCAAATATGAACCTTTGACTTATTTCCTACTCCTACCATGTTAGAGCTAGAAGAGAAGTCAAAGGTATAGCCAGAGGGGTTATTAGAAGAAATTGTCATCTCATTAGATTCTTGAATGTACCCTACAGACTTTTATGTTCTTGATCCCCTGCTTAACCTCTCCTAAGATCAAAAGCTACACATTGGGTTGAAGAAGAAGTCCACGATTCAGAATGTAGCCAACTAGTTTTGACAATAGCCCAAGCCATGAGCCTTAAAGAAAGTTTGGAAGAGAATTTAATAAATTGTTGTATTTATAATCTTGATTTTTCACAGCAAGAAGAAGGGCAGTCTAGTCATAATTTAGAGACCACTGTTGATCTATAGGATTTTCATGAACATCGTACAACAGCCGAACTACATTTGAACCTATTATCTTCATTTCTTCCATATTCTATGACTGAATAAGGGAGTAAGGTAGTTGAGATATTTCCTTAAAATCCTTTGAATACTAATTTATCCTTGACCCATGAATAAGAAAAACAGTTAATTCAGTCATTGAAAAAAATTTCAGACACTTTTTCTTGGGAATAAACATATATGAGAGGCATTCATCTAGGCACATGCATTCAACATATTTATATAGAATAGAAATCTAGGCCTGTGAGAGAGCCACAAAGGAGGATGAACCCCACTTTAAGGGAAAGTTTGAAATATGATCTACAAAACTTGTTAAATGTAGGGTTCATCTATTTTATCTTGGATAGAAAGTGGGTATCTACATTGGCTATTGTCCGCAAAAACAATGTTAAATGGTGAGTGTGTATAGATTATAGGGAACTAAATAAGGCTACTTGGAAGGATCACTTTCCCTTGCCTTTTATAGACCAAGTCCTAGACACCTTAGCAAGAAACAAATATTTTGCCTTCTTGGATAGGTTTAGGCATACAATCAGATTAGGATAGCTCAACAAGACTATGGGAAGACTAAATTCACATGTCCCTAGGGTACCTATGCGTATAGGGTATTACCATTTGGTCTATGAAATGCACCAACAACATTCCAGTGAGCGGTCCTTGGTATTTTCTCTAATCTTTTGCATGATTGCGTAGAGGTTTATATGGATGACTTTACCATTATCGGTGATACTTTTGAAGAGGCTTTACATAATCTTGAGAAAGTTTTGCAAAGATGTAGAGAAACTAATCTTTCATTACGTAATGAATTTTTTTTATGATTATGAATGAAGGTATTGATTTGGTTCATCATGTTTCTGCTGAAGGAATTAAAGCTGATCCAACAAACATTGAGGTTATTGGAAATCTTCCCCATCCAACCAATCAAAAGGGAGTCCAAAGTTTCCTTCGACATGCAGGCTACTACAAAAGTTTTGTTGAAAATTTTACAAAGGTAGACTCTCCATTATTTAAATTATTCACTAAAGAATTTGAATTACATTGGAATGATGAATGTCAACCTGCATTTCATACACTCAAGGAAAAAATATCTTCAACACCGATCTTGAGAGGCCCATATTGGAAATTTCCCTTTCATATTTCCACTGATGCCTTTGATTTAGCCATGGGAGAATTACTGGGCCAAAAGGAGGATCGTGTAACCCATGTGATTTATTATTTTAGTAAAAATTTAACTCCTACATAATTGAATTACACAATAACTGAAAACAAATTCCTTCCTGTAATTTACAATATTAATAAGTTTAGACATTATGTCATGGGCTATGAAGTTTTAATATGTACCGATCAATATTCCATTCAATATCTCATGAAAAACCTAGTTACTAATGGCAGGACTACTAGGTGGCATTTGTTGGTGCAGGAATTTGACATCACGGTATTGGATAGGCCAGGAAAGGAAAATTAGGTATTTAATTTCTTATCTAGACTCAACCATGTAGGCAAGGATGCTCCTATTAATGGTAGCTTTCCTGATGAAAATTTGTTTTCTATTTCTATTAAAACACCTTGGTTTGCAGACATGACCAATTACCTTGCTACAACAAAGTTTCCCCCTTACTTTTCATCTAGTAAGAAAAAGAGAATTACTAGGAAAAGTGATGATCACTCTTGGATTAGGGGAGATATTTTTTTCACTGGACCTGATTTGATTATCACAGGTGTGTTAGGGAAGATGAGATCTATGACATTTTGAGAGCCTGTCACAATGAAACGTGTGGAGGACACTTTGCATACAAGCGAACAACTTATAAGATCCTTCACTCAGGTTACTATTGGCCAAGTATTTCTAAAGTTGCAAGAGAGTATGTATGGAAGTGTGA
The DNA here is from genome assembly GCA_000404065.3 of Pinus taeda. NCBI lineage: Eukaryota > Viridiplantae > Streptophyta > Pinopsida > Pinales > Pinaceae > Pinus > Pinus taeda. The sequence goes on from APFE031712528.1 coordinate 57,840, forward strand.
CAACTACCAGAGAATGGGGCAGCATGTAGAATCAGACAATATGCCTTTGCAGACAAAAGATGTTATAGAACCTTCCAAGAGGTGGGCTCTTAATTTTGTAGGTGTCGTCAACCCTATTCCCAAAGGTAAGAAGTATATTTTAGTATGTACTGATTACATTACGAAGTGGGTGGAGGCAAGAGCACTACTTGGAGCAAGAGAGAAAGTAGTGGTATATTTTATTTTCTCTAATATTTTTGTAAGATTTGGGGTACCTAGGGAGATAGTCACTAATCAAGGTACTCAGTTTGTGTTAAATCATATGTAGGGCATTGTTCAGAAATATCAGGTTACTCATCGAAAGTCCACCCCTTATCATCCACAGGCCCATGAGCAGGTGGAATCATCGAATAAGGTGTTGGAGACAAGCCTTACCAAGATAGTGCAATTACATAAGAAGGATTGCTCCAACTAACTTCCTTAAGCATTGTGGGCTTACAGGATCACATGGAGGAATACCATTGGATTTTCTCCATATGAATTGTTGTATGTAAAGCATGTTTTATTATCCCTTGAATTTCATATTAGGACTTTCAAGATTGTACCAGATTTGGGTATAGACCTTGATGAGGCTTAGCAAGAGAGAATCTTGCATCTCAATGAATTGGATGAGATTAGGTAAGATTATTTTCATCATGTTGACTTGATTCAACAAAAATAGGCTAAATGGCATAGTAGATACATTAAAAATGAGAAGTTCAAAGAGGGAGACTGGGCATTGTTTTATGATTCAAAATTTAAGAACTTTAAAGGGAGATTTAACACGCATTGGTCAGGCCCTTATGAAATTGAGAAATGTTTTGATAATGGATCTGTTCGAGTTAAAAAAATTGATGATGGAAATGCTACCTTCTTGGTGAATGGGTAGACACTTAAGTTATATCAAAAACCCCAATCCAAGGAGGAATTTGTGAAAGAAATTATGAAGAAAAGAGAGCTACAGATAGTGAGAGGAGTCATTCCTTCCACTATCTCTTCCTGATTTTCTTCTTACCCAATGAGCTCACTATATTCCTCCTCGTTCTTGGTAAACCATGAGAGGACTGTCTATTGGGTACATGTTTATTCCTTTTTCTAGGCCGAGTAGACTAGTTATAGAAAAGGAGCCCCTTGGAGTCTTCTTTTCAAAGTATTTCAGACTCTCTGAAATTAAAATCTTACGAGCATGGACTACCCTCAGCTCATTAAAATTATAGGTTTTAGGTCATCTCAGATCCTCTCCATAAATTGTGTTTTTAGTTAATCTTGGATTTCCCATGCATTAATGTGGATTTCTTAAGGCCCTCCTTCCAATAATCTTGGCCCATCAACATCAACAAGTTAGCTAGGTGCAAGATCAGAGTCTTATGATGCCTTGAAGCTTGTATGCCTTAATGACAAACTATCTCTCTAGAAGCAATGGGGAATCACTATGAGTCCTTGATTACTAGATCCTACAGGGAGAATTCGACAACAACTCATTAATCCGCACCTAATAGGATGCATCAGGGTACCTTGGTCCTCGCTCTCATTAAAGGTGATGGGCCTCGCATTGGTTAACATTTGACCTAAATGTTTGGTAATCCAATTAGGTCATTTCACATTCAACATTAGCACCTTTATCCTTGTGCAATGAACTATACACAAATGAGGGAGAAGCATTATCTAGTGGTTTGATTTCTTGCAAAAGCTCCACAAGTCATGGTCTAAGTTCTTGTAGAATGTTCAGCAGTGATGATTCCATTTGCTACAGAAGGATTGCAAGCCAAAGTTCCATTTCCCACAGTGACAACCTGGTTTTCTAAAAAACGAAAGCCATAGACAAAACATTAGTTTAAATTATTTAAAGTACTGAAAATTTTTAATTATGGGCCGAGGTCATGAATTATGAGGTCATACATCTGATTTAACTATTAAGTGGGTTATCATTTCAAGAATAGACACACGTCATCAAAGGACTAGACCATTGGAGGGTAATCTCGGTAAGGTACAGTCAGCGACAGGACACTTGAGGTAAGAGCTAATTGACACTTTAATTGTTAAACATTTGTATGATTTCTAGCTATGGTTACCCTTGTGGAAAAATGTAGCCCTAAACTGTTGTTTCATAACTCTAGCTCCACTCCCAATTTGCATGATTTTAGCATGATTAGTGGACGTACTCTCCATATCTTTCTGCAGGTTGGATCATGATGATAATTATGATCATGAACTGTCACTCGATATACTCTATGCTTTTTGATATTTTCAATATTAATCCCTTCCTATCGTGTGATCCTTTGCAGAATCTTAGCACAATATTTTCAAAGAGTGCATGCATCCTATTTTCTGATTTTTCACCATGTCAAAGTTGTGTGCCACTGTTCACTTCGAGCCATAAGGCCCTAAACCGCTAGAAATTGACCCTCACAATAAGGCGAGACTAGAGAAAGCAGGGTGGCTTCCACTTTTCCAAAAATTTAGTAGCCACAATTCAGAGATAACGAAGTCTTTCACCCTGAATCTGAATGGTGACAAAGATCAAGTTGGGGATGTTCATTTCAGGTTAACTGAGGGTTTGGTGGCATAGGCATGCAGAATTCCATAGCAGGGAGAGTGTTTGCTTAAAAATCAATGCTTCAACAGGGTTTTGTGCATGTCCTTTCTTTGAAAAGAGCATTCGGACCCTGACTGAAGCAAATGGATTTCACAGGACTTCTTGAAAATTAAGTACCGACAACTGATATTTTTCCTGCAAAAATATATAACATGGGAAGGTCATTTTGGGCTCACATTATTGTTTCACATTTGACTCCTCACCAATTTTCATGACAAGTCGTTAAATTTGCCATATTATTTGAGAATATCTCTGATGAATATGTTGGTGAATGCCAAGGAGAGGGTGGGAAATTTAGAGGAAAATCTCTCTCACCATGGGCTGGCGAAAATCATCCTTGTATAGGTTTTGAAGGACAAGAAGTGGACATGCGAGGCATTTCTTGTTGAAAATTACTTTGCAGAGAATGAATACTCTAATTATTTAGAGTCCACAGAGGAAATGCGAACGGAAAAACCCAATAAAAAGCCATGGATCCATGGACTACGGATTAGGAGAAAGAGGAAGATAAAGAATCTGTTCCTTTAGAGTCTATAGAGGAAAAACCAGTAGAAAAATTGAAGAAGAAGCCACAAACTCATGGGCCACTAGTAAGGAAGGAAAGAAAATATGACCTTGAATCTTTGAAGCCCACAGAGAAGAATCTTGTGGAAAAATCATAAAGGAAGAAGCCTAGGACTGTGGGCTACAAATAAAGGAAGAAGAAAAGGATAGAGAAGTGGTGGTGACTAGGACGATGTGGACAAAAAGCCTAATTTGAAGAATGGCATGCCCACCTCTACTAGGAGATTTACCACGAGCCAAGTTGTTCGGCTAACTATAAAGGATATTGCGAAAGAAGAGGTGTTACCTGAGACACCTAACAAAAAGAAGGAGAAACATCACGGCCCACCCAAAGTAAAGGAGAAGATAGAGTTAGATGAATTCATTAGTGAAGAAGCAACGACCTTCTAGGATTCCCCGCTGAATGGAAGTGGGAATGACACAATAGGAGAACAACAAGAAAAGGAGGACCTTGGTTTGCCTCAATCCCTCCAAGGACATCATGAAGGGGAAGTAACTCACCAGAAAAAGTGGTCTCTATAGGAATTAGAGGAAATCATCATTGAGCTCATTGTTTCAGAATGAGATTTGAGAAAGGAAAGCGAGACCCTGAAAGAGAACATCCTGCATATATTAAAAGAACATGAGGGGTGGGTTCAAAAAGCAACCTGAATAATGAAGAAGAAGTAGGCTCATATTGATCATCTGAAAAAGAAGAATGAATTATACAAGGGTGAAATTCCTGTAGAATCGAGTGGTAACCAGTTGGACAAGTTGGTAGGGGTAGCAGATCACTTAGTTGTTGTAGCTGCAACTGAGGACAAGGGATGATTTCCTTTTCCATTTTATTTTTTCTAAAGGTGAAACATTTTTTCTTGCATGAGGGGCATGCAGGAAGCTAGGTGTGGGGGAGATGTTGCGGCTTCACTTTGCCTAATTTTGACACCATTTCCAGACTTTACCTATCCCATTTTGAACTATCTTTCACCTTTATTATCCCTATTTCAATTATAATATCTTGGTTTTGGCCAAAAGGGTGCCATATGCTGAAGGTATGCAAATTAACATGAAAAAGAGACCTTTTCATTAATCTTAAGCATTCCTTAAAGCTAATTGTTATATATTGAATAATCATGCCAACTAATCTAGATTTCTTGTGCAAATTTGTTTTGATTTGAAATAGTCCTACATTTCCTACAGACAACTTGTGCAATCCTATTTCTTGTAGACGTGAATTTCTTGCAACAACCTAGATTTCCTGCGGAAAAATCGGTGGTTAGCTATGTTCCACTAATTTCTAAATCAAAAGAGAACATGGGTTTTGTGGGGAATCTATCATATATGGATGTTTTCCTATTGGTCATTTTAGATCTGCTAATGAAATTGCCCAGATTTCCAGGCCTCCTCTCATTGGCTGTGTGAAGGAAAGCTACAACTATGTAACAAATTTCACCTAATCCATGCTTTTATTCATGGATTAGACTTAGTACAGATAAATTTGATACTTTTTAATAGGAATGTTAGCGAATGGCTCATATTAGTGGTTTCTGTTACTTCGAGCCACATATGGGCTTTTCGTATTTGTATAAATTTGGCTTTAGTTTATATTATAGGGTGTTGGTAAGTTTGCCTCAGCTGGTAATGTATATCAGATTGTACTCAACTATCACATTTTAAAATTAATACAATATTATATGTTGTATATATTTCACTGAGTAAGCTCTTCTAATTTTGAAGGGGTTGTGAGTGAGGGAGGGCCCCCTTTTCTCACAACTCCCTTAGTTTCATGTGTGTGTATTTTATTTCTATTATGCAGTAGTAATATGTTCCTACAACTAATGTACTCTTTCTAATATATCAGCAACAAATGATTGAATGAATAAGTTTTGTGTTAGTGTGTGGATTTCATTTAATCAAGGCTTGATTTACATTATTGAGTGAATTTCTTAAATTGTTGTGTTTGATTTTTATCTTTTGTAATCAATATAAATAGTACTAAGAGTTGTAGAGGGATGTTTCAATCCACTCCATATCCTTTTCTGCTAAATGTTGATGCAGGAAAGAGGCATTAGTTTTGTATGGATGATTGGTTAGATTAAGAAGCACTCGCAGTATTAATCCTACATATATTTCATGTAGCATCTCATATGTTTACCTACCCTAGGTTGATGATTTATGTTATCGAATTATAAGTCTTTAATTTAAATCAACAATATCCATACTGACGTCCATGTCATTTTTGACATCATTTAAATTCGATAAATTTTATCTGTTCAGAAATATTACACTAAAACCACTAGCTAAATGAACACTATAATTAAAACTAAGTAATAATTGTCTAAGGAAACAAAATAGGATAAAGAAAATTCATTAGTAATGTACAAAAATACTAGATGGATTTTAGTTTATAAAATACAAAAGAATGTTCAAAGTACTTTTTTCCTTGTAATTGTTGTCGGTAATATGAATCTCTAAGTGTCATATGCTTCCTAGAAATTTAAAAATAAAATTCTTTTAGTTATAGTACATTAAAAAAATGTCCCAAACTAAATGGGATCACACACGACCAAAAAAGGAAAGAGAGAAAGAACAAGAACAACAGTTGTGTTGTATAATGCAAATATAGTCAAAGTACAATAAATAAAATAGAAGCGTTCCTCGTAGAAGAGTTATGATTGTATTTAATGGTATATGTTAAGCTTGTATTCATTTTTGTTGCTATAATGATATGGGTTAGATGAAATATACATAAATAAGAAAAACATGAGTTTTTAATTCCATAAAACAGAATTACTTCAAAAATAAGAACTATATCACATTAACATATTTTGTCCAAACTTTTTTTAGTATTATCACATCATATAGGATTTAAAATTTCTACATCATTACGAGAGAACTATCACTAATTCTACCCATTTTGGAGTTTTCTTCTAAATGATGGTTGCTTATGGTCCACAATTATGAGAAAAATATCATACAATGCAAATGAGAATTATATTTGTAACCAACTCTTATGATTTGTGTTTGTAACATGTATGCTAAAAATATTGCGTGATGAACAGCTAGTGAATGCTTCTACGAACAACACAATGGACATTAGGAAGTGGTATTTTGACCTTAGCATATGAATATTAAACATATGTATTAGACACTAAAGATATTTGGACTAATAGACAACAAAAATTGTAATAAAAATAATAACAATAGGAAAACAAAAATAATGTTGGTCTACAAATACTTAAGTTTAATGCTTTTCCCTAAAAAACAAAGAATCAATGCCACGTGATGAATTTACATAGTTGTTTTGTTTATTTTCCCCATTAAGAAAGAATCATAGTTTAGAATAGCCTGTATAGCCCAATTGTGAACAATATCAATGCGTTTTCGAAATTTTTAACATTAAAAATTTATCTGTAAAAGTAAATCGTTTTCATTTTCCTTTGTGATTGATGCAAGCATGTATTCAATGGATCGACATAGATGTCACACATATGTTTTCCTAAGTGTGATGATTGTTGAAAAAATCAAACTTGTAATTAATGTTTTAAAGTCTCATAAGCCCTAAACCAAATAAAATCACCTATAGAACCCTAATTAATAGAGAGCTAGTTTCTTAATATCTAGAAGTTGCAGATAAAGATACAAATATACCACCTTGCTCACCTTCAAAGATAATCCCATTACAATTTTCTACAAACTGAATAGAAAAATGAAGATGACGCAGAATATGGACCCATCAATAGAATTGTGGAGGAAGTGCTTCACCTTGTGTTTGAAGTGCTCATACCACATAGATGCCACTGATAATTTCCACCCCCATGTTTAGTGTTTTCTTATTTCAAATACGTAGGTAACATTCATCAAGCATGAAGATGTATAATTATATGTGACCATAAATTATAGTGAATGATATTATTAGTGATATTTTAAATGTAAATATTTTTTTCTCCTTTATAATACTACCTAAGCACCCATGGGGGATTTGAATCAGTGACCTAATGCAAGGAGTGCCTTAACAGTACACCGATTCACCATCAATCCAAAGCCCCATGGGATTTTTAAGTGTAAATATTATTATGTTCATATTTCTGGATATGTTTCAAACTAGGCATATGTGCATAAGTGCAGAGGAACTTTGTTGTGGGGAGGAAGATTTTAATGTGAAGATCACCCTACATAGCACAAAAGGATTATATTGCTAATAGTTTAGCATTAAATAATGCATATTTTCTTAATAATATTATTTATGCTTAAATTATGGATAATAATTTACTTGAAAATAATGCACACTGTTGCTATTTAATTTATTATATATTTTAGTATTAAAAATGTATATTTTATGAGTATATTATTAGTAATATTTTAGTTGCAAATAATTTATATATTCGTATTTATAGATATGTTTCAAATTACCCATTTGTGTGGAAGTGCAGAAGAAGTCCATTGCAGAGTGAAAGCTTTCAATGTGCAGTTCACCGCAGTTGGAACTAAAGGATTTTATTTCTAATAATTTAATATTAAACAATGCATATTTGTTATTTGCAATAGCACCAAAGAAAATGCTAAACTTATACAATATTGTTGCTAATATTTTAGTAATGAATTTTATTACTAAAAATTTTAGTATAAAATAGTGCATATTTTTTCGTAATAGCACCAAAGTAAATGCTAGAATAATATGATATTTTGCTAATATTTTAGTGGAATTTTTATTTATTCCACTTTTCTTCAATACATGCTATATATGGAGATGTTTGTCCAACTACTTTCCTACACATAGTTTTTACTATGCACACTAAAATATGTGCACAATGAAACATAATCATATTCGTCATTCTCCCAAACATACCCCATCCTTCATAAACATTTATACAATATATGCTCTAGGAATTACAAAATTATGTTTCCACAATGAAATATTGAGAAGATTTCTTCGGAAATTGACAAACATAACTCATGATTTTCATAGTCAAAGCTTTGCACAAAAAAATATAATAATAATAGGAGATTAACATTAATAGTTTATCATTAAATTCCCTATACACCTGTTGTTTAAAATATACATTGACATATACAATATTATTTATGATATTCATATTTCTGAATATCTTTTTGTATTTTTGTAGAGAATTCCATATTTCATCTAGATTTCTTATTTTACATTGCTTACTTTGCAGAGTGACAATTGCATAACTTTTTTTTAAAATTTTATATTTGGACACATAACTCTATTATGTGGAGAGGTCTAGATTTCATCTACTAAAGGCTTTTTTTTCTAATATCTTAGTATTAAATTGATGTATATGAATTATTTGTGATATTAAAATTTCCAAATACTCATTCTGTATTTGTGTGGAGAGGTTCATATTTCAAATACGTTTGTGTCTCAGCCCATGCTCGTTCCTCAAAACAACGACCACACAACCTTTTCCATAAATGATTCATATGGATACGTAACTCTATTATGCAGTGATGTCTAAATTTTATTGACATTTATTTCTCATCTATTTCATCCATTAAAGGCTTTCATTGTTAATATTTAGCAAGCACCTAATGTATATGATATTGTTAGTGATATTCGTATTTCTAAATATATTTTTGTATTTGTATGGAGAGGTTCGTATATCATCCACATTAATTTTTCTGCACTTCTCACTCTAAACAACAACAACTTAAAAACTTCTCTCCTACATGCTATATTTGGACACGTAACTCTATTTTGCAAAGAGGTACACATTTCGTTCACTATTACGCAATTTCTCTTCCACATATACTACATACCATGCATAGTAAAATCTCCGCCCAATGGAAGATAATAATATCCTTGGTTATCCCACACATATATGGTTACCTGTAAACATTCATATGATATATAGTATGGAAATTTATAACATTATTTCAGCATTTGTTCTCCACATAGGTTGTCCACACAAAACCACCTCCGCATAGTTACTTTCATACTCAATAACGTTATTCAATCAATAATTGACATATGAAACTATTATTAATTAAATTAATAGAATTTTCCTCACTACATACTTGCTTTATTGATCAATTAGAAGGCATGTATGTATTGCTACATTTCTAATTCTATACATCCATCCTTGTGACATGTTCCACACGTTGTCTATTCACACAAGAAATGTTCCATAAACTAATTGTTTCTCTTCAAAAAACTTGGTAATTATGATAAATGTAAATTTTTGTTTTTTTATTATTAACAAATAAATTAAATGCATACCATCAACAATGTTTCATTAGAAATTCAATTAAGCATATATATGAATTATCACATGACAATGTTATCAAACTTTGCATTATTTTAAAGGATTAAAATATTTTCATAAAATCATGATTTTGAAAGTATTGAAATCTTTAAATATTAAAATTAATGTGCATTCCTGAAATTAATACAAAATATAAAGCTTCGAATCTTTGGTTATGATTTTGAAAGCATGAAAATATTAATCTTAACGAATAAATTGTTACTAATTGAGTTAACTCACAAAAGGAGAAGGCCTATTCAAATTTGAAACTAGGACAAGTCTAACGTTCATTCTTATTAATAGTGTAATGTTCACATTTTTCTTCAAATATTCTAATTTCAATATAATTCTTATGGATTTTGATAGGTAAATCTTGTACATTGGTAGTTGTGTAGACGAAGCATGTGGTTGTTCGAAGGTGCTTTTATGAGAATCATGTAGAGAATAAGTGTGTGCAAAGGATGTTGCGTGGATGCTGGCATTAACAAATTAATTCAGTATTGTATATGGCTTTTATGCGAAAATATGGAGTCTTTAATTACGCAACAGAGCAACCTTTGAGCATAAGCACAAATGTCACTAAACACCTTTTGTAAATTGACTACGATTTTTGCACTTCAGAAAAATAGAATTGTGCATTATGCTATGTTTTTTACTAAACAATAAAGGCTATGAATAAAAAAATGAACAACCACATTTCAATTGGATGTTTCACCATTGTGGCATTATTTTCCAGCTTTATTTTACATGCAATATTCATGTGGAAGAAGCTATGTAGAGGTGGCTATGCAGAGGAAGTGTGTGTGGAGAAAAAATGCTCACTGAGTAGAAATATTTTTGTAGGGAGAATCAATACATAAGTAGTAGAGGTGGGAACTATGTTGCATCATAGGTACTCAATATATTTATCGTAGTAAAATTCTTATTAGTATTGTGTGTAAACTCAAATGTCAATGATTGATCAAAGTGTGTTATCAAGTGTGGTTGTCATTATTTTTCTAATAATGTGAAGTGTGACAAAAGGTCGACATGACTTAATTAGTTGTAGATACAGGGAGATATGTACTATTTATTACTAAGTCTAGCAGTTTCCTCAATCTTACCGTAAGCACCAAATATGCATTGTTTAATACTAAATATTAGTAATAAAAAATCTTTAGTGTGAAGTGTGGGGTTCCACACATTAAAATATTCCTCCGTATAATAGACTTCTTATGCACTTCCAGAAAAATTCCTTATAGTTATATTTTCATAAATAGGCACATAACTGAAACTATCGATTATGTGCTCTGTGCAGAGGAATATTTGAAGTGTTCAACATTAGAATATCTAGACTTTGCACAAAATTTTGTTTTCTAAAAGCTCCGCCCCTACTCTGGATAAATTTAAAAATATGATGATAGTGAATATTATTTATGTTTCATAGAAAAGTGAACTATTAGTATGTTCCATGTTATTAATATATATGTATCAATAAAATAATACAAATGCTCAAAGCATAAGTCTATAACATTAAGAAATACAATCATAGTAGCAATAGCATAATCATATTTCAAATTTCAATTTCCATAGCTATAGTTGAAACAAATAAATAGAATACAAATTCACAGAAGATCAGATGCTAAGAATTAAGAACTTTGATTCTCAGTGTCAATTTCTTGTATAAGTAATGAAAATGCTCAATGGCTCAATTCATTAGTTCATTCACTCTTCTATTGTGGATTTTCACTTTCAGTACTTGCTTATGGAACCCCCAAAAGTTAATATGTGAATGAAATGTGCAAAAGGAGAGATGCGAAAGAAAACAGGAAATTGCATTCAACAAATAGGCTATATGACATCAATAAAATTAACAAATCAAGATGATTGAAATCTAGTATATAGAAAACAAATATGAAAATATTTAGGGACATTTACAATTTGTGAAATCATATAGGCTAATTTTTGTATTATTAGTTGCCTCTCAAATCCATTTCCTTTTGAACCAATGTCTTCAGCTTAACATGAATTAATTATTTAATTGGTCCCATTATAATCTCTAACCTCACTTGTTGAATGAATAATTATTTTTTGATTTCCATTACCTCCTCTTCTAACTTACTGGTTAACACACATTTTCTGTCATTAATACTCACAAATTCAACTACCCATTTCTCAATTTCTTCCACATTAAAATTCATCATAACATCGCACTGCTCTGCCATTAATTTTTTTTCTTGTCAACTTCCAATGTTAGCACAATTTTGTAATCAATTTAAAATTTTGTATAGAGCATGGATTGTCTAGATGTTCAAAAATTTATATGACCTTTAGAAACACATCAATTCTTCTATTATTTATTATCTTGCATCCCTAAATTTTGTTTTATGGTGTATTGATTCTTTTGGACCATCTAGCTTTGATTTTCCTCATTCAATTAGCATTTCACAGTTCTTTGTTTTTATTGTATAAATCAAACAGAAATTCAAGTGTTTGACAAAAATCAAGCAAGCCATTTCTAACGAAATTTTTGCCTTTGAGATCATTATTTGTGAGGAAAGCAATAAATGAGTTTATTTGGTGTGCTAATCGTAGCAAAACAAAAACTTCCTTCCATATATGCTCAATTATTTCTATTTTCTAGCATATATGACTCATTGTCTCACATTTGAATTCATTAACCAGTTGCAGTGATCCAATAGATCCAAGGTGTGTGCTTCTAGTGGGAATTGTCAATTTTTCAGTCCATATTCTGATTGGAGTCATTAATAAAGAACCCTGATTCAAAACATTTTTCAACATCTTTATTGGTTCTTTCAGTACCAGGTTCTTTGTGATTCATTCCTCAATAGACACTAGAAGCATATTCCTGGTAGCTTCATGCAATGTAAAAACATTTGTGACATCAATTCGAGATATATGAGGATTTTTTTGTGCTGTATCAATAGCGTTTTTACTGTGCATCCTTACTTTTTCAATTTTCAATATTTTACTCTCTTTGTTATAATTTTCATCTTGAAAAGTGACAAAGTGATCATCGATAATAGAAACTTAGTTGGCAATTTGCTTCGTTATTTTCTAGGCCCATTAAATGGGACTTGTCACAATGGTAGTAGTTTCTAGGTCTATCAAATGCACATAAAAGTAACAAAACTCTCTAAATGGTTCACTACATAAAGTGATAGCTAGAGAGAAAAGATCATAAGGAATCTCAAAATCCAGTAAGCAAACTCCTTCAATATTTTCAAGCCATTTTCCTCTAATACTACTATTTACATTTGAAAAACCTAACCACATATTTGGAATTGATAGCCTTAATACCTTCATAAATGTCTCGACACTCAAAGAAGTACCAATATCTTTGGTTGATAGTCTAATTATTTTTGTTTCCAAATCAAACTTATCTACACATAAATAAACTACTTCACTAAAATCAAATACCTTTAGATTGCATGAATTGTTCACTATTCTGGTAGATTATATCACATCATTGTTCTTCTCTTGCATAAAAAGATTCACATATCACTCACATGTATTCTACCATTGAAATATATGAACGATAAACACAAGTGAGTTAATAGTATCAATGAAAATAACTTATTTCCTTCCCCTTGAAGCCATTTTTGTAGAAAACTTAGAATTGTTTTTATCAATCAATAATGCTTTCAATGGACTATAGCTATAGATCAATGATATGCTAAACAAACACCACTTCTTATTACTATGTTTGTAAAAACCCTTATACAAGATATTTCCAACATGACAAATAGCAAAAATAAATCATATAATCTAAACCTGCCACAATTTTGGCCTAAAACTAGTAGAAATTTTGACATGATTTTGAGAAAAATGGGCACCTCTCTTCTTTTTTGAAATTGGATTATAGTTGTCAAACTGCAGGATTTTTTGCTACAAAAATAATTGTTGATAGTGCTAATTTCTCTTCCCTTTTCATTTCTAATACATGTTTCTATTCTACAGGTGAAATTTATTTTACTAAATAAAGAAATTAAATAAAATATAAAAACAGACATTGTCGAGAAATAGCAAAAATAATTTAAAAACCAAATCTCGAAATTCAGAAATCAATTACTCCATGTACAAAGAAAATTAAATGTGAATATTTTCTGATAATGACAACTATCTTATAGGTTGTCAACAATCACATCCAATACTATACTGATGTCAATGTATAGGTAATAAAATTTACGTTTCTGATTACATGTTGATCCATCCATTTCTGTAAATGGGTATCGAATCACTAACGTCATTATACCATCTATGAAAATGGAAAAAACACACTCGACACAATGAAAGCATTTTGTCCTTCAAGTTTCTTTTCCTTCTCCTTTCTTCCACTTGTACATAACGTAATTTTGTAATTATGCCTCTTTTCCATATGTACTAGATGCCTTCCACATTTATTACAATTACTAGAAAAAATTCAGCTATAAGATTGTTATTATTTACTATTTCTTTGCAATTGGTAAATATTATTATAAAATAATGTCATTTAATTAATAAAGCTGATAATGAAACAAATTTCTATATATGCCATGAGCTATATAACACTAGTATAAAATGAGAAATCTGTGACTATGTGACTAAAACAGTTAGTCACCACTGCTTTTCCGAGTGAAATACTACAAAAAATGAGAAATATTAAGTGACCTAAGTAAAAATGACTAACATAAATGACTAATTTAGTCCCAGATTGAAATATATGACTAACTAATAATCAATACAACTAAAAATTTCTAATGTGAATGAATAATTTAGTCTAGAAACAAAAATATGACTATGAATTGATACCCTTATTTTACTTCGAATCAAATTGTTACGTAAGTCATAAGGTATTAAAATTCAAACTATTTTAACCACTATCCTATAATGTCTTCCCTTCTTTCTCTCTGGCCTTACCTCTATAATGAGGAGCCTACTCTCTTTGTGGGATTTCATAATTTCAATGTTATAGGAATTCTTGGGTTATTCAGATAGTGATGTAACTAACTTTCGGCTCTCTCTTGGAGTTGAAGTTTATGCTAAGTTTGGAAAAATTCACTAGTACGTATGGGCAAAAAATTTGACACTCCTATACTTCGATAGTTCGGTCGTACTGTCAGATTTTGGTTACATTTTTTTTAAAGCTCCAACTTTTATCAGATGTCTCATAAACACAAATATCTTTGGATATCCAACGATACACTAGTCAGATATACTACATTCCTTATGTTCATCGAATATTTGATGATAATTGAATATTTGCCACGTATCCAACAAACATTCACATTTGTTCAAATATAAGACATTTGATCGGCTCAATTATCAAATCACATTAATTAACAAAATCAATACATATAAATCAATATTATTTTAAACTTGAATTCAATTCATTTACATTTACACCCTACTTACTTATTTTTTCTTGATCATCCTGTAATTTGTGAGCTTAATTACTTCATATTTGAGGTCATCGCAGAACCCCAACAGTTAGAGCACTGGCATAAGGTCATGGGGACTATTGGGAAAATATTGGAAAAGGCGTTGGGAGATCAATTTCAATAAGGTGAATGCTACCTTGGCATTAAAAATTTCACAATATCTACTAGTGTAGAGGTGTCCTTCAAGTATGTGTGAAGACAAAGGTTTTCACATCGAAGGCTTTAAATTATTGAACATTAGGAAGCTTAGTTGATGTTCATTCTCCTATTGATCGCAACTTTTGTAATCATTATTAATTTTATTGTGACACCTCTAGTAGATATTCATGAGCCTATTTTTGGTTCTCTTCTTTATGGAAATAATATTATCTCCGGCGCCATTATTCCTACCTTTGAAACTATTTGTTTTTACATCTATCCCATGGGGGAAGTAGCATTCTTCAATGAATGGATACATAATGGGGACTCTATGATCCAATCGTTCATGTCATTGATGTAGTGTTCACACACCATGGGCATTCAATGGTCTATCATAGCTAGACACTCTATGATGGGTTTCATAGATAGCTAAGCTATGATAAGAAGTTGCATTATGTTGTTGAAGCCTGTTAGTGGAGGAATTATATTCAAGCCTATTGTGATATGTTTCACTCACATGCTCATCTGAGTGTCGAGAAGCATACTTTCTTGACACTAATTTGTTTTACCCTCTCCTTAAATTATCCCCTCAATGGAAGGCTTCAATCGTGTTTGTGAGGTGTGAGATTGATATCCCTATATCAAAGACCAAAGGTATATTTTATATCCTAGTTAGATTTATCTTTTTCCTCATTTTTTTCATTTCCTTTTGTTATATGTATCTGTGGAGATGTAAATACCTTTGTTCTCCTAATTTGTAGGAGGATGATGACATTTGAGGTGAGTAATGAGGCCTAACTCCTTTTGATTTGTTTTCATATTATTCGATATATTTTCACATCGTCTAATAACATTGTTTATCATAGATCTCACATAAATAAAATGATCCCATTAGACTAGATTATGATACCATTTATACCAAAAAGTTGCTAGTATGACAATAAAAAATAAGTGTGCAAGGAAATCCTTGGATAAGGGTTGATATACAAGAATGATGAATGTACTTCTTCCCATTAGGTTTCTAATTCTTGCATGTAATGGATTAGTTCCAACTCTCAAAATCAAAATGAATTTCATAGAAACAAATAATTGCATAGTAATAAAATAATATATCACAAAAAAATATGGACATGTATCCAGGAAAGATTGTGATTCAAATCACCAATCTAAGAGAACTTAAATAACTCTTGTTATGATTGCTTCCTGAATAACTACATTTACAATTAAATATTTTCATATTAAAATATTATTTGTAGAATTTAATTAAAAACTAAAAATATCTTTATAAATAAATATAAAATAAAATAAAATAATCAATTATGTATTCTATAGTAATCAAAATTATTATAATAAAAATACGAAAAACTTAGTTTTACCAATTAATAATAAATAATTATAACTCCCACCCCCATTCCCCCAAAAAATGGGTTACTGATAATAAATAAAATATGTTATCCCAAAAAACAAACTTATATTCTATAAAAAAAAAAATTATGTGTTACAATAAGAAATGGGATATAATACCAGTGGGTTATGTATCCTAAACCCTAAAAAATAAGGTTTATGATATTTTCTTAATATTACCATACCATGTTCACAAATAAGACTCAAGCAACTTCTAGGGCTTACAGGATGAACACAAGAAAAAACAAAACCAACCCAAAACAAATAAAATTAAAATTTGATTGGTTGGGCTAAAAGGTTAATGAAATTTAAGCGGGAGCTTAATAAACATTTCAGAATTTGTAGGAGGGGTTTATAAAAACCCTCTTACTCAATGGCTAGCCTTGATAATACACCTCATGAGCAACAACAATGAGAAGAGAGGCCAGGCAGAGATGTCTTTTAACATTTGTAAGGAGAAGCACCTAGACGCTCATGTCTTGAAGCTCATTCATGTCTAGCAGTCATGCATGCTTGTCAAAATACGGGCTATGGTTTTGATTTTCATGAGAAGCCATGATTGACTATGCGCACATAGACTGCCATCAAAATAGAGAAATATCCAGTGGGGAATCTAGGAATCATGCATAATTATTAAGGGACAATGATGCATATACAAGTTGTTATGTCCCTTATAATAGAGATGTATCTACCAAATGAAAAAGAAATTCCATTTTTTGTGAATGTGGGATCACAAAATCTATAGGAGAACAAAAAAAATTATTACATCAAAGAAATACATTAAATAACTCATTTTCATCCACTGGTGCAACAAACGTAGAGGAAAAGGTAACACAACAATGAAGCATGGTGGGGTGCAAAATAGTTGAAAACCCTATTGTATTTAGCAAACATAGAGGCAAAGGTAACATAACAGTGACCCATGGTGGGGTGTAGAATGGTTGAAAACCCAACTATATATTTTATTGCTAGAGATAACCTTTAATCTTGATCTTCTTCTGAATGTTAAAATCTCCATACAGTTAAAAATTTGTGTCGGTGAAGTAGATATGTCCCTGCTAATAGTGATGGATGTACTGGATGACAAAGAAATTCCAATTTTTACAAATGTGGGTCAACAAATCTATAGGAGAATGAAAACAATTATCGAAATTGAAGAAAGGGGGAAACTATTAATTCATACTAAGATCACTTTGGGCTAAAAATACCATATGCTAGATAATGAAGGGATCTTCTAGCCTCCATTATGACTAGGGTGTGAAGGGTTTAATATTCATGAAGAAATCAACTTGCAGTTATTGCGGCCAAGCTAAATTTGTAGAAAAATGGTGAGGATTTATATGAATAATACCAATGAGGTAGCTCAAGTGAAATGCCTCAAAAAAATTATTGAAATGCGTTATTCGAATGTCTATGATTTTTCGCCCAAGGTATATTGTTTGTAATTTTATTATTTCCACATTTCCACGTTTCTGGCAGGAATTTATTCACATGGTTCCCATGTCCTCCTATAATACATTGTTATGGGGAATATGAGAAATGTAATTTTTAACTTTAAAGCCTTGATTATGTTAATCGTTTTGGTGTCTCACCCTCTCAGTGTAGTGTCTTGTTGCTACTGACTAGGAGTAGAGGGTTATTTTTTTGGAAGGACAAGCTCTGTCGTAGGGTATTTTTGAAATAACTATTCTTTATAACACTTATTGTAAATAGTCCGTTAACTGACAAAACTTGGCAAAAAAAACACTCGGAAAATATTTTGGCAAGCCTAGAAAAAAGATGTCATCATTGGACCCATAAGGCCCTAAACTTCACAAGAAGATTGGTCTTAACCAAAGCAGTCCTCCAGGCTATTCCACAATATATGCTTTCCATTCTTCCAGCTCCCAAGGGAGTACTGCAAAAGATAAGGGTGATCCAAAGGGCCTTTCTCTGGTTGGGTAATTCAGAGAAGAAGAAATGGGCACTAATAGCGTGGAACAAGCTGTGCAAACCTAAACACCTGGGAGGGCTGAACCCTCAGGACCCTTCCACGGCTAACCGAACCTATGGCACTAAATTATGGTGGAGGTGGCTGAAAGAAACTAAATTACCATGGGCCAAGCATTGGAAAGAAAAGTATGCTCCAAATCACAGTTCACAGAACTTAATCTGAATGCAATAAAATCTAGCAGGCTCACCAATTTGGAACCTAGCGAGAAATAACTGGCACATAATCCAGGAGAAATTTTTTTGGGAAATTTGGGATGGAGAGACAGCCCTTTTCTGGGAAGATGCACAGCAACAACTCTCCATGTTGGAAAGCCCTGAATTCTCAGGTATCCAAAGAAGTAACCAGGAGCTAGGGAGAACCCAGTGAATCAGTATTGGAAGCCTAATGAAAGTGACCAGGTGTGGAGGAAATGGTTGTTCAATGAGATAGAGCATCTGATTGAAGTAAACAGCGGTTTAAAGGACCTGCAAACACATCTAGCAAAGAGAAGAATAAGGAAAGTAGGGGACAGTGACCAATTATGATGGGGAAAGTTATAAGGAGGCAACTTCACGCTTAGAGAAGCCAGAACACACATAGAAGATATTCATCATGAAGGAAATGTCAAATGCCACAACAAAGTTTGGGATGCCCAGCTTTGGCCGAAAATCAAAACATTCCTATGGCTCCTAATGCACAGAAAAACGCTAACCTGGGAGAATCTCTGGAAAAAGGGATTCAAAGGTCCTTCTTGCTACCCCATGTGTTGAACAAAAGAGGAAACCATGAATCACCTCTTCAACACCTGTGATTGGGTAGATAGTATACGAAAATGGGCGCAAAACATTCTTCAAAGGACAGATCGGGTTAGGAATTCAACTCAAGAAACAATCAAGAATTGGAGTGGTAATTTCTCCAATACTCAACTGGCTAACACCATTTGGAAACTCACACAAGGGTTCATAGCATGGACAATTTGGAAAGAAAGAAACCGGAGAGTCTTCCTAATTGAAATTAGAGGTGTAAACCACATAAAAGATACAATTCTTCAAAATATCAAGCAAACGGTTTTTGTCAAAGGAAGAATAGAATAGGACATAAACATCTCTAGTGTAGACTTATAGATTCTGGAAGCTTTTGACATTAACAAGGGAACCTTCGCGTCTTCCTTGAATCATTGACAGGAGCTAAATACCAACGTGAATTCCTGGATTCAGCTGCCATCAAGCTTCCTCAAAGTCAATTTTGATGGAGCTTCCAGGGGAAATCCGGGACCTTCTAGCATTGGATGGTTTCTTAGGGACAGAAAAGGTAGAATTCAGCACATTTATAATCAGGTGCTAGGTCAAGGGACTTATAACAAAATGGAAATTCCAACATTGGAGCAAGGTTTGAGAATTCTCAGAAAATTCAAGGCTGGAGCAACTATGGTGGAAGGGGACTCTCAATAGGTGGTTACGGCAGCGAGGAGACTGTATACAGGGGCCAAAACAAGTAAAGTCACTCGGCGCTGGAGATTGGCCAAGGTAACAGAGAGCATTGCAGAACATGTATCTTGTCTGGACAATTTAATTTTTCAATCAATTAGATGTAAGGCTAATACAGTGACAGATCACTTGGAAAATTATGGTATCGATAATCCCTCTGCCAACTTGGACAGCTGTTGGCAGGAAATCACATGCACGGAGCTGAGAAATAGGTGCACTCTTCGCTCGAGGCAGGACATTATTTAACGAAAGAAGAGGCTAGGGGTATGAAGATATTCCCCGTTAGTGGAGAATGACACCACCAATTGAAGGGACACAAGCATAAATGGTTAGCAGGCTAAAGTAGTACATGGATGGAAGCAGCATTCAATGCACAAGCACGCAGGGACTGTTCCAAGGAGTGCAACGAACAAAAATTATGGGCATCGTCAGCATCAAAAAAAAAAGAAGACACCTGGCACTCACCAAAAAGGTTCAAGCATGGCAGATTTAATAATAAGGATTTGGCTTATCAACAAAAATGTGAAAAACAGAGCAGTAGACAATTTCTATTGGAGCCTCAACAATATGGATTTATCTAGATCCTTGTTCCATGAGGTCGTGTTGTAATCTTTTTGTTGGTTTTAATGATTTATTCTCTACCAATTGATGTTTTTATTTGCTATAAAAACATCATTTTTTAATGATTCATTTTAATTGAACTCTTTCAATGTTTTTAGGGCCAAATACACCATAAATTCATCACCTCTTTTGTTATAAATTCATGGTCCTCACGTCCTTTTGTTGTATTTTGAGTCCAAGTTTAGACTAAAAATGTGTGCCATTATGCTACATTTTGGTGGATATGATTCTCAGTAATATGTTGGATTAAATTTCTAAGTTTTGGTGCCCTCAATCACCCTCAAAAGCATGTAACTTTCTTTAACTATTTTGTGAGATCCTTTTCTATGTTTTCTTGGCTCTACATCTTCGGACCCCTCAACATATAGTAGCATTTTGTATCATAAACCCTAGAATATGGCCATGTCCTTACATCTTGTGGAACACTTTCATTTTCCTTTACAATTTCCTTAGTTTTGTGCTCAAAGACTTCTAGACAATCATAATTTTAAACCCATGCATTGCCTCTTCTTTGAGTTTGTATAACTCAGACTTGGGAATGACTTGGCCGAGTAGAAGACTCCAAAGTGAGAGTATGACTCAGAATTGAGAAATACTATATAAAAACTACTCAAGATTTGCTCAAAATTATTTGAAATTTTGCAATTGTATTGATCCATTTAAATATTAACAATAAAATATGGAGTCTCAACAACTTTGACCCAGTTTTCTAATTGAGTAGGTCACTTCCAAGTGAGTCCACTTGCTTCAAGGGTATGCTAAGGTGGATTGCAGGGTCAGTGTCAAAATTTAATTCATCTAAGTATAAAGAATTAGTTGCTACTTATGAATAATGTACTGTAGTTACTGGTAATTTGGAAAAAACATGAAAAAATGTTGAAAGAGGTTCAACTTGCATGTGATATACTTAAATGATACTTCAATTTTTTTTTATTAATCAGTTTTAAGTCTAATTCAATATGAGATGGGTGAGATTTACAAAATCACAATGGGTCACACTACGTATTAGAGTGAATGATATTGATATAAATTGTCAAAGTTGCCTTTAATTATATTAGGAGTAGTGATTAACATGGTTACATTTCCATTTATTCTTTAGAATTCTTCCCTTTGTGTTGGGTATCTAAACTATTTAAAATAATTTTTTTGTGTGCATAGATTTGGATTATGATAATGATATTTCTATATAGGTAAGGCTTATGCATGAGGGAGAATATGGACTTGGGAAATTGGATGCAACATGAATTTTGCAGAGGCCAAAGGTGAGCCCTAATAAGGAAGTTATTTGAACCAATCTCTCTGAATTTCTTTGATATGTTCCTTCTGTTATTAATCTTAAGGATAAAACTCATGAGAAGGTTGATAGTCTTGGACAGAATTGAAGCATACATTTAATTATTTATATTTCAAATTCTTATTCTCATGGGAATCTTTGATATTTTTTTCAAATTAATGATTGTGTTATACTCCTATACCAATAGGTGTCATATGTCATGATTGACTTTATGAGCTCTGTAATACGTTCATACATTTTCTTATTGCAAAGGTTTTCCATATTTTCAAAAAAAAAAAAAAAAAAAAAAACATAAAGAGGGTATACCCAAGAAAAAAGAATCAAAGGGTAAAAATAATAAAGATGGTCAAAAAATGAAAGAAAATGGACCACAACAAAAGAAAGACCAGGAAAGTGTGCAAGTTTAAATGCCACTACTTTTTCACTTTGTGTAATAAATAATTGCGTGCAGCTTGTCACTTATGCCAGAATTCATGAATAGCCAAATTATTTAAATTTGGCTAATTCATTTTTCAATTTCATGTTGTAGAAATAGAGAATAAATATCTAACCAAACAATGTAATCTTGGTAGATAAGTAGATAGGTAGAGTAAATAAAAGGAGCTCAACAGTTTAATCTAAGCCCTTGGATGTAATAATTGCAGACTTAGATAGGCTTTTCCATGTAAAAGAAAAGGAATATTTGATAAGAGTTGGCCAGTCTAAGTGCACCCTAATAAAGAAGAAAAAATGCTAGGTTAAAGTAGGTAGGGTAGGTAGTTAACGTTGTAGAATCATATGTAATGAATAATGTCTCTAAATGTGTTAATATTTCATTTTTCATCGCAAGGCTAAGGCATACACTACATTGGGGACATCACAAGCAAAGCAAAGTCACAATGATTAACTCCCCTTCTCATTTTCCCTAATTATTCACTAATTTCCCCCAAGCACTAAGGTATTTGGTAAATTGGAGGGGCTCAGAGCATTTCTCTGACTTCTTGAGGGACCGGACCCTTGGCCCAATAATTTAAAAGCCTAAGTAATTTAAATCATTCATAAATCATTCATTCATTTTCATAAGTATTTTCGTAGGTAAAATCCTATTTTACCTAGGAAAATTACATAATTTCTTATAAAAATCCCTTTCCACTTAAGCTTGAGTTAAATACACAATTGTAGAATTGAGGCTTCTGTGATCCATCATAGTTATAAGAAGAATTTCGGTGTAAATCACATATCAAAAGACCTTTGTCGACACCAAATGTTTTATACTTGGTGCTTTTCATTTCATTGTCATATTGATTTTTAACTTATATTATATAAATCCCTGATAATGTTTACCCTTTCCCATATTATATAAATATGAAAAACCCCAAATTTCTATATATCGCACCCTTGGTTAATTACAGGTGTAATACGTCCTAACTAGGATTAATTAGTTAATTCGTAACTAATTAACAGCCCATAAATCCCCTCGCCACATTAATATGGGATTAATTACCATCATGGTTAATTAAGGACCTCCCGAACCTATCACACCACTCCCGATATAATTAAATTAACCCTTAATTATGTTGGGCACGCCTTTGATAAACCCCATCGTATCGCACCTCCCGTCAACCATTCGATCAGGTCCTCAAGATCTGACGACTATTATCAATATCACATGATCCTTTGTGACCCCACGTTAGCACGTGATGACACAGTGGTTTTTTCATAGTGCATTTTCCACGCATCAAGAGATTTACAGAATCGCTGGCTCTTGGCCAAATACCACCCCCCTCTAATAGCAGTACAACAGAAATCACTTACCGCCTTCTACTAAATGAGAAAACGTATCATCATTCAGTTGCTGCCAATTGTCATTTTCATTTACCCCCCAATACCAACCATTTACCTATTTAAACACAAAAACCCCAGTTTTTCTCATTTTCACCTAATTGTGCAGTAAAACCCTATGTAATCTAGTTGTGCCACCTGAAGCCTCCATTAAGTAATTCGAGCATGGTTGACCTCCCAAAGAGAATTCTGGACTCACTCCACAGACCTCTCAATCTCAAATGAAACCTTTTAGACCTCCCCTGCAAACCAATGCTTTCTTAACAATTTGTCTTGTTTTATAGGTGATCAGAAGACCACAACCTTGGAAAAACAGTCTTAATATTAGTCACAAGACCTGTTTACTCCAAGATTGTTATCAGGTCTATTCAAATAGGGATGGAAGGTAAAAGGACACAGTAAAGAATAGTCAAAGTGTATTTGGGTTAAAGAGTATCAGATTGAAGACCAAGTCAAGCAAATCAACTAGCATGAAGATAAATAACAGGGAAGACAGTTACAAAATAGAACATACAAATTCATGACAAAGTGAAGACAGATGAAAAATAGAGCAGTAAAAGTAAAAAGTAAATAGTAAACAGTAAAAGTAAACATGAATACATTAAGGGTTAAACAAGTATGAAAATACTTTCACCATCTACAATGAAGTTTATCCAAAGTAAAATTGAAAAACAGTCAAAAGAATTTCAAGGTTAAAAAATGAAATTAGTGCAAAAATGGTACATTCTTAAGAAATTTCCTTTTTAAGTCATAGTTTTGCAGAAACTGTTGTGACTAATAAAAGAAGTATTTCGAGAAATGGGAAGAGGTTTTTGTTTCTAAAAATCCAAGCTACAAAAACTTATCTTACTGTTTACATAGGTATTACCAAAGAGGAGATAAGTGCATGTCTTCACAGCCTATTGTTCAGTTTGTGCAAAATCCTGTTTTTGACATCTTTTTGTAGAGAATATTGTGAATAGATGGAGACGAATTTTGGGAAACTGAGAGAGGTTCATTTCAAAAGCATTGTTATCTAAAAAAAATTCTTTCAGTTTTTACATATCTATCATGGATGGAGATATACAACCATATCATTGGAGCCTAAGTTTGCAGAATTTCTGGGGCATAATGCACAAAGGAAGGATGTAGTTAGTGACTGGGATACCTCATCACCAACTAAGAGTTGCTATAAAATTCGAATTTCTCTTGTTTGTCACCATAAATCCATAGAAATAGTGCCAAATAGATTCATTAGTTTTGAATGTCCTTTATTTAAGTTCTATTAGTGTAAACAGTTGGAGATATTTGTGAAACTAATCTTGATCTTTTTTCAAGATATTTCACTTTACAATTAGTATAAATACTTCTTCATTTGAAGTATTTTGGCGGTGAATTCTTAGACATTGTTGTAATATTGATTATTTTGGAATAAAGTGTTGTTGGACCAACTTTTGTGTGGCTTTCTGGATGAAGAATTGATGCAAAGGACTTTCTACAGATTTCTCAAATCAAACATCGGATCAATAAGTCCTCCATACCTTGTGCTTTAAATTTTTCCTTGTTTCTTATATCATCTATGTTTCATACGTGAATGATAAATGAAAAAGAGTAATTCGGCATATGCTTGATTGCACTTTGTTTTCAATCGTTATTATTCTCTATGTTTTCTTCTGAATTAGGGTAAAGAGTGAAATCTTAATTGCTCCTGTTTTCTAGTTCGTTCATTTTGATTATTTATTAAAGAATAATTAACTTATCTTTATTAGTAATCATTAAAGTCCCATTTTTCAAATAGGTTGAAGGATTTTAAGTCTTTATTTCTTCCCTGTTTGACCATCTTGCCCTGTGAAACCATCCTTTGTTAAGAAACCTAATCCAGTTAAGCCATTTTCTTTGACTCCATTAGCCCAATGGCCTAAACTAGTCAGTCCTACTCCTCTGCTATTGAATATCACCACCCAAACTCAAACAAAACTCCCAAACTTCACAACTAGCCTAATATCTTTCAAAAAAAAGCTAAAACTTAAAGAGAGAGCCCTCTCTGGATACGGATTGGCTAGATTCTGTATCTAAAAGCTGGTTTATGGTTAGCTTGGACCCCTTTCCTCTTCCCAACAACTTCAAGGAAAATTTGAGTGATAATAGATTGGTTAAATTTTTGGATCTGAAAAATTATCACTTCAATTTTTAAAACTAAATCACTATTTATGAATGTTTCTTTTGAATTTCACACACAGAAATAATGGATTTTTATGATTAACTATTTAACCTTTGATTTTGTTTTTTTCTCTCTCCTTGTTTCTTGTATGAAAAACCTCTAACTCCATTTCTCGTACCATTCTCGTTTCTCATTTTGTTTCTCATTTCTCATTTCTGGTAACATAGAGAGAAAACCTTAAATCTCAATCTTATTCTAAATTTTAAAATTCTCATACACTAAAAAACTTGTGTCGATCAAGTAGATTTATCATCATCAAGGCTCACCTCGTTTTTATTTAGAGGGAGGACGAGGATGGCAGTGAATCAAGTAATTACATTGTTGGTCAAGAGTTCTTGGATCACTTTTGATATTTCCTTGGAGAAAATACCATCGTTTCCACTTCCTTCGAGTTGCTTCCTACGTATTTGGGCAATCCTAATTGGCAAAAAAAATCATGATGCTCTAATTCCTCTCACCAAGGTAGAAGAAAGCTATGCCAAGGTATGCCCACATTGAAATTTTGTTTTTCAACTTTGTTAGGTCCCTATATGATTAGTGTAACCCCTTATTGTTATTAGTGCAACCCCCTTATTGTGTTATTGTGCCCATATAGTCTCCATGTTGTTATTGTGATGCCCCATAGAAGGGCTTATAGACTTAATCCTTAAGCTGAATGATCAACTAAAAGAAACAATGAAAGAGCTGGATAACATGGTTCCTCCTTTTGAGTTTCTAATACTTCAGCTATTTGTGGATGATGCAGAGGAGGGATTTTGAGTTTCTTTTTCAATGCAGTCATCTCATCATTTTTCTTTTTAATTGGCTTTTCTGTAGCCTTTACATCCTTGGCATCATGCCTCGGCTCTATGATTAAGTCCTCTAAGGACTTTATCATGGTACCCTTGGCATGTGAAGAGGCTTTCTCTGGCTGGAATTATGCTGACATATTATTCAGTGAATTTTGGAGTTGATGTGCTACAATGGCCTTGCTAGTGAATGTAGAATAGACCATTTCGCTGGTTTGTTTGTGTAATTCTATTTGGTTGATAGGATGTATATCCTTCACCAACACCTCAACATCAGTCTTCAAGTAATATGCTATAGACCTAGGTTGTTATGTCATAGGCTTCATGAAACTCATTTGCATCTTACCTTATTTTATATCAAAGGCTGACATTAGCCTTGTTTGATTAATGGGAGCCATTTTAAGGTAGTTTGCATAACTTTGGGCCTTCAATCTTTCATTTCTGGCCTTTATTTCTTTTTATTTCTCTTTAATGTCCTGGTTCTAGCCTATTGGAGCCCTGAATGAGGATACATCGACGCTCTGTTGTCTCTCTAGAATTTGAGCCTGTGAAGTGGAAGGTTCTTTTGTACCTCTAGAGGGAGTGGTCTACCAGCTTTCTACTCTTTCTGCACCTGTGGTTCCAATTGTTTCCTCTGTGGACTCTTTTTCTAAAAAAGGATTCAACCTTTTCCTCTTGACATAAGTCTATGAAACAGGTATGCTAGAAGGAGTGGCCTCCTCTCTATCTCTTTTCAGATTCTTCTCCTCATTTATAAGAATCTTTACAATAGGAGGATTACTCATAATGTTTTCTAGCTGAGCTATCTCTTTTGATATCTCTAGTTGCTCTGATTATTCTTACTCTTGAGGTCCTTATTCTACTGGTTTCTCACTGTGCTCCTGTGTTTCCCTTTGGGATTGGGATTCTCCTGGAACCTATACAAAGGAGTCTTCATCAAGTCTTCTCTCTAAATCAATCAACACATTATTGACAACAACGTTTGTACTATCTTGGAATACTAAAGTATTCTCCACCTATTCTAGTTTATTTGCATACAGTTTTATTTCAATAACTCTATGGTCGATGTAGGGAGAAAATTTATTCTTTTGTCTTCTGTTGCAGATGAAATTTAAAGGGTCATATCTCCATATGAAATTTTGTTTCAGTTTCAGCTTTTGAAGGATTCCTTCTGCTTCCTTTCCTTCTTCCCTACTGTTGCATACAAAGGGGCTAATTTGGTCTTTTATTTTGAGTTGA
Source organism: Pinus taeda (assembly GCA_000404065.3). NCBI lineage: Eukaryota > Viridiplantae > Streptophyta > Pinopsida > Pinales > Pinaceae > Pinus > Pinus taeda. The sequence goes on from APFE031712528.1 coordinate 85,647, forward strand.
GCTTTCTTCTTAGCCTTCACAAAATGTACCTCATCTGAATTAATCATTTGGCTATAGTACTTCAGAGTAAACAATCTCATGGGGAGGTATTTTGGCAGTTTGTAGGGTGCTAACTCACAACCATATATTCTGATTTCAGTGTGATTTTGGTACAAGTACCAATCTCCCACTCTATATTTGTTGGACAACTATAGGACCCTCTAGATATCTGCACTGATTCTGGGGGAGAGGATTTCCTAACAACATAGTTGCCACTGGGTGCACAAAGAGATCTATGAAATTTGTATAGGTATATGGAGAGTCAAATTGGTGGATTAATGAAGTCCAGAAGATTACTGATCTAGGGTTGCCTCTCATATCAAGCTTTTGAAGTGTGACTGGGAATTTCTCACCTTGATAGTACACGAAAGGATGATATAAAACTGATGAATATTTGAAAAATCTTTCATTTTCCATTCTCTTGAATTAATCATGCATCCTATCTGCAATGAACTTAGCATAATCAAACATGATGGTAGGGGGTTGTCCAGGAGTGTAAATGGACATGAAATCTATGATAATATCATCAACAAATTCACTTGTAGCCTGGCCTAAGACACTGGATATCATCGCTATGATGTCTTGGCCAACATCAAAGAATATGGTCCACATGTATGGGGGAGGGTCCATTAGAATGTATTACTCTTCCCTAATGAATTTCTAGAATAATTGAGCAAGTTTGATGGAGGTGAGTGTAGGGAATCTACTACGTAGGTCTCGAATGGAAAGGGGGGTCAGGTTCTGGCCTCGTTACAACTGTAGCATTTCATTTATGGATTCAGCAGTGATGGTAAATAGTACAGTTTGGTCAAGAGTACTCACTACTATTTGAATGGGATCATAGTTCATATGGCAATAGTGGACATTCTTAAGGAAGATATGTACATTGGGGAATTCATACTTGGGCAAGCCTGATTCCCAAAGACATTTTTCATCTACGTGGTTCAAGTATTGGTCTCTATGCATGTAGTATAGTTTTAGGGGGGATTCTAGGATAGAGGTATCTTTGATCTGAAAGTCTTTATCTGCCAAAGGGAGATGGTCTAAGTCTCTGTGGGGAGTAGAAATTGGTAGGATGGTTAATGCAACTGGCGTAACCATCCTTGGTTCTTGTGGATTAAAGGACGGGGCGAAAGGTTTTCAGTGGTATTTAGGGAAAATTGGCATAATTCAAAGCAGTCTTAAGGTGGGTCAACTATTCTTCTACTTAATTACTTAACAATTTGAAGCAAATAAGTACTAATTTTTGTAATGGGACAGGGTTTATCAGTGAATTTGAGTAAATACCTAGTTTTGGCCCTGAACGGGGTTGATGGAAAAATGTGCACAGTTGCAGGAGGTATAGGTGTCTAAAGAGTGAACTAGGAGTTTAGCGGCTTCTACAAGTTGGCAGTTGTATGTTCTCTACTACTTGCATGGAGGTCTGAGTGTGATAGAACCGAAAATGACAAGTTTTTTAGTTTTATTTGTGAATTCAACTGCTAGGCGGGATTTGGTGACAAGTAAGTTTGGCTTTTAGCGGGAGATGGGATGTTTTTTTGTCATCTAGCGAGAGGCGTTAAGTGGGTTTAGATCACACCGCTTTTCGGCTGCAGTGCTTTTGGAGGTGTTATCACTCAGATTTTCCTAGAAGTTGTAAGAAGAGAAAAGGGATCCAAGGTAACCACAAATCAATCTTTTAGATACAAAATCTAGCCAACCTATATCCAGACAGGTCTCTCTCTTTAAGTTTTAGCTTTGTTTTATAAGGTTTTAGGCTAGTTATTAGAGCTTGGGATTTTGTTTGAATTTGTTGGTGAAATTCAATAGCAAGGCGATATAACTAAATGATTTAGTCCATTGGGCTAATGGAGTCGGGGAAAATGGCTCAATTAGATTTGGTCTCTTAATGAAGGATGGCTTCACAGGGCAAGATATCTAAATAGGGAACAAATAGAGACTTAAAAGATGGAATGGGCTTAAAAGGGTTGAAGGGAAATTAAGAATCCTTCAACATATTTTAAAAGAAAAAAACTTGACTAATCACCAATAAAGAACAATTAAGAATTCGTTACTAAATGATTAAAGTGAATAAAATAGGAAACGGGAGCAATTAAGAATACGCTGTTTATGCTAGTTTAGAAGACAACATTGAGAATAAAAATTATTGAAGACAAATTGCACTTAAGCACTTTTTGAATTATTCTTTTTTCGTTTTAATATTCAGATATGGAACATAATGAATACAATAAACTAGAAAACATTAACGCATGAGATATAAGATACTTATTTGTTTGATGTCCAACACATGAATCCTATGAAAAGTCCTTTACATCAATCCTTCATCCAGCCAGCCATGAAAAAATTGTCCAACCACACTTTTTATTGCACAATAATTAGTTTTATAGCAATGTCAAAGAATCCACCCTTAATACTCCGAATGGGGGTGTATTTATACAAAAACTTTACAATGAAATATCTCATAACAAAGTGAGATATAAACTTGGATGACTAATCATACTTTTCAAGAAAATAGGGCCAGAAGACCTCGTAGATGACATATAAGGCAATCGAATGGTTTTGTTGTTCCTATTCTTGAGGGTGTACTAGAGTTAGGCCCTTTGATTTGGCCTCTTGTTGTTATTGGTGTAATTACGTGTTGGATGCTCTGTTTTTATCTTCCTACTAATAAACTTTACCTGCATCTGATACTCTTTACCTGTTGATCTTTGTTCATCCTTTTTAACCTCATTGACTGTAGTAAAAACCAAAATTTACCTTTTACCCAGGATAAATTACAAAATTTCAAGCATTTCTTCCCACCATTTTGGCTATGGTATTCCGGTTTTTTGAAGCTTTCTGAGGGTTTCATCTGTTTCTGTGTACATAAAGAATGTAGGCTGAATTGGGAACCACTGCTTCAGTTCATGTTCGACATAGAATAAGTTCTCTAGGCTGTCATAGAGAACTCTACCTATAGGGAGTGCTTTTATTCCTAATACACTTATTGATGAACTTGCTTGATTGCCTCCATATTGATTCAATTTATCCACATAATCTTTATTCCTCATTAATCTGTCATTAAGCACTAAAGCACTGGGTAGCCCTTTACTCTGCAAAATAGCAAATTTCTCCATAAAAGCATTGATCTCTGTCTGCATGTCATGACATCTTCTTTTTAAATTTTGCATCAAAGTTCTTTTGGTTAATGCCCTTTTGATTTCAAAAATGGTCTATGTTTTGTCTCTAATACCAAGTTCTTCCAGTTGGTCCTTTTTCTTAGTATTCAAAAAATGTATGAGCCTATTGGCTTCCTCAGGCAGTTTTCCTAATTCTGCTTTTGTCCTCTGGATTTCTTCTTAGGTTACCTTTACTACATCAATCTGCTCAAAAATTACTTGGATCTATGGCCAAATATCATTTATGGATTGAGTGATGTTGGCCCAAAGAATTTTCTTAATTTCTGTCAGAGGCTTGTCAAAAGTAAGATCTTTTTCTGATGATTTCACTTTATTTTCTAATCCTTTAATCTCCCTTGTCTTTTCTGCAACATTTATCTTCGATAGAACATATCTTCGTTCTAGTTTAGCATACTTTTCTTTTACACTTTTTATCTCTAAAACTTGTAGTCCCATGTCATCCATTGACTTTATTAATTCCTCGGTGTTCAAATTGGTAGTGTTGCCCTATGCTAGTCCTGTTGTTCTTGTTGTTGTTGTACCTGTGACCACCTCTACCGTGGCTTCTGTAATGTTTTGTGCTAATGTTGTCCCAAGTGTAGAAGGGACTACTATTGAGACTACTGCTATCACATCGGGAAGCAGAGAGGTCGACTCTCCCTACTTATCATTTAATGATTTTTCTAGTTCTTGTTCAGTCTCATTCAAGCATTCATTAAGTTTTAAGAGTAAATCCATCAGTTCTTCTTCAAATTTTTGTTTCATAATCTCAACAATCTGTTGATTCCTTAAAGGAGATAACTTTAGCTGCTTCCTCAAGGCAGCAATATCTTCATCTTTCTTTTTGATTAATGCTTATACACCCTTCACATCTTTGGGATCATGCCCCAATACAATAATGATTTCTTCTAAAGACTTTATTCTGTTATCTTTAGCCTGGGAGGAGGCTTTGTCTAAGTGTAGTTGGGAAATTGTGTTATCCAAAGAATTTTGTAACGTATGGGCCATCATTGCCTTACCAGTCAATGTCGAATAAATCATTTCTCCAGTTTGTTTATGCAATTCAATTTGATCCATAGGATGAATATCATTTTGACCTCCTTAATGTCATAGGCTAACATTAATCCCTGTTGATTTGTTGGGGCCATTTTCAAATATTGATTGTAAATTTGAAGTCTCAATGAATCATTTCTGTTTTTTATTTCTGTAAATGTTTTCTTGATATCTAAGGCATCTTTCACTAGTGGCCTAAAAGATGATACCTCTACACTTTGTTGCTTTTCTAGCTCTTGTCTCTGTGAGCCAGGATGTTCCTCCTACTGGAAAAGTATGTTGGCTATCTAGTCCTTCTCTCCTCTGAATATCTATAGTCTCTTCAACAAATTCCTCCTCTGAGAGGGGATTTAACCTTCGCCTTTTTGTACCAGGCTACTCTGAGGGTCCACTGGCAAGGATAGCTACTTCCCTGTCTCTCTTTTTATTCCTTTCCTCATTCAGAGGACTCTATAAGCTTGGAGGTCCTTCTACATTGGTTTGAGTTGGAGGAATTGGCATTTGGGCCTATTCTTTGGAAGTTTGAGACTGCTTAGATATTTTAGACTATTTTGTGGTTTGAATGTTGGTCTCTAATTCCTTGCCTTTTGACCACCCTATCGCTGGAGTGTTGATTTCCTTTGAATTTTGCTGAGAGGTTCCAGCAATAGATGCACAAATTCTTGATCTTTGTACCTACACAAAATAATTAAGGTCAATTGTTTTCTCAAAATATTTCATAACATTCTCAATATTGACTTGTTCACTATCATTTTCTACTAGGGTCCCCTCCCTCCATTAATCCATATTTGCAAACTCTTCAATCTCTGAGATGCTATGGAGAATGTATGGTGACAATATGTTCTTCATTATTCTATCACATATAAGGCTATTACGGTCATATGGTATCCACCCAAAACTCTTTTGTAACTTAAGATGATCTTCTAAAATTATTTCAGCTTCTCTCCATGTTTCCTTAGTGTTACTAACAAAAGGGCCTAGTTGATTCTTGATTCTAAGCTGAGCTTTCTTCTTGGAATTATAAAAATGGATTAGGTTTGAATTTATCATTTGCCTGAAATATTCCAATGGAAAGAATGTCATTGGAACATACTTTGGTAGCTTAAAAGGGCAGAGCTCACACCCATAGATCCTGATTTCTGTATGGTTCTTATATAGGTACTAATCACCTACCTTGTACTGCTTGGAGAGCTGGAGGATCTTCTTCATATCACCACCAATCCTGGGAGGGGAAACTCCTGTCAATAAAGTGGTTGCTGGATGGACAAACAAATCAATGAACTCATTGTAGGTGTAAGGGGTCTCAACGGACTTATGGAAAAGGGGACTCCAAAATATGATAGACCTAGGATTTCCTTTGGTGTCAAGCTTCTTGACAGGAAAAGGGAAGTTCTCTGACTGATAGTACAACATAAGATGATAGATGAAAGTAGTATACTTGAAGACTCCCTCATTGTCCAGTCTTAAGAATTTATCATGAATCTTATTAGCAATATAGGAAGCATAGTCATATTTAACAATAGGTAGCTATCCAAGAGTAAAAATTGACAACAACACTAGGGTTACTTCATCAACGTATTCACTAGTGTTAAATCCCATAACTAAAGATATCATATCCACTATAAGTCTGCCCATATTTGTGAAAAAGGTCTGTACATAAGGAGAGGGGCTTTTGGACTAATGTTTTTCTAACATGAATGTTTGATAAATGTGAATGAGTTCTAATTATGGTAATTCAGTGGATTTCTCAAGTAAATATCACATAGAAAGGTGAGTGAGAGCTTGACCAGGGGAAAATTACAACATTTCATTAATGGATGTAGTTGTTATGGGCAAGAGAATTGTTTGGCTTGGGGACATAACAGCTCTATGGTTGGGGTCATAGTTTTCCTGGAATTGATGAATTGTATCTGGGAAAACATGCACTGAGGGGAGAAAATACCTGGGAAGGTTGGATTCCCACAGTCCCAAGATGTCTGAGCCATTTAGGTAGTTGTCTCTGGCTTGGCAAAATACCTTGAGGTGATTCTAGTTAGTGGATAGGTCCTTTATTTGGAAGTCTTTATCTAGAAAAGGTAGATAGTCTAGGACCTTATGAGGGGCATTGATAGGTGTGACATTCAAAACAACAGAGATTTTCATTTCTGGTTCTTGTGGATTCAGAAAAGGAATTTGAGCTTACTTGGAAAATTGGCAAAACAGTAGGTCTGCGAACCTATACAATGAAGCAAAGAGTGAATTTGTACTAAATTTGGCCTTTCTCTGTGGAATATACAGTGTAAAACCAAAACTTGCAGGGTTTCAGTGGAAATTGGATAAATACTTATATTTGGGGATGAACAGTGTAATGACAGGATGGATAACAGATTCTGAGCTATGTCGCTACAAGTTTCTTAACTAGGTGGCGGTTGGAAAGCTTGAATAGTTTACCTTGATGTCCTTTGCATGGGAACACAGTTTGCCGTATGAAACAATTAAAACAACATTTCGCTGGTTTTATTCACAAAGTCAAGGTTGGTGGGAATTTTTTATTATTCGGTGGGATGACGTAAGAAAGAAATGACATTTTGTTGTATGCTAACAGTGGTAAGTGGTGTGGTGTCGCACCGCTTTTGGGGTTGGGCGGTATTCGATCGGGAGCTAGCGATTCCATTGGTTGCATGACGCACGATGGAGGTACAAGGTGAAAACCACTTGGTGATTGCCCGTTAACATGCGGCCATCAAGGAGGGCACGATATGAATAATGATCATTGGATGAGGGGAGCGCGATCCGACGGCCAACAGGACACGCGATCAGACAGGTTTTAATATGAGTGGGCCCGACTCAGTTAAAAATTAATTAATTGTATCATGGGTGATATGACAGGTTGGTGAGGTTCTGTTAGAGTCGGTCTAGTAGCCCTCCACCAGAGATCAAAGCTCTTTGCATTTCATAATTAGGTGTCCCATCAGTGTGATCATGTTGCATTCCATTAGGCATGACATAACTCTGCTGGAGGAATTTGTGTCTTTTATTCCCCTCTTGTTTGGCACTGCTGGTTCAGGTTTGTTTGAGTGAATAAAATCTTCAAAGGGTCATTTATCTTGTTTTAAATTTCGAGGTCTTAGGTCTAGGGTTGAGTCAATTTTTGTCTTGAGAGGTCATAAAGGACCAGCAGGCCAGAGGGATTTCCTTC
>APFE031712528.1:104464-128934 GCA_000404065.3 Pinus taeda
GAGAGACTGGAAATGAGAGAGAGTTGTAGCTCTCCGCAGGTTGCAGCCTGCGTACTGGTAAAGGACTGCACCAGTACAAGACCATTGTTAAAGGAGTTTCTAATTTGAAAGAAGATAGAGACATATTGCAGCAGGTGGTTTTCACCCACATTGGGTTTCCACCTTATATCTGGTGTGATGTGACTGTCTGTTTTTCTTGTTCATGCTCATTATTTTATGGTACTGATATGCAAAAATAATTCAAAGTATAAATAAGGAAGAATTGTTCAAAGGACTAGATAATACTAATTCACCCCCCTCTCAATATTATTTTCAACAGGTACTTCTGTAGAGATTGTAGAAATGACAGTCTGTGGAGTGGTGGCCAACTCACTCTATCTAGACTGAACCAACTTATCCACCTCTTTCCTTGTTTCTTTTAGTTGATCATTCAGCTTAAGGACTAAGTCCATAAGCGCTTCCTCCTTCTAAGTTTCTAATACTTCAGGTGTTTGTGGATGATGCAGAGGAAGGATTTTGAGCTGCTTATTCAATGCAGCTATGTCATGATTTTTATTATTAATTAGTTTTTTTGCAACCTTTACATCCTTGGGATTAAGCCCTAACTCTATTATTAAGTCCTCTAAGGACTTTATCCTATTACCATTGTCTTGTGAAGAGGCCTTCTCTAGCTGGAATTGTGCTAAAATGTTATTCAGTGAATTTTGGAGTTGATGTGTTGCAATGGCCTTTCTGGGCAATGTAGAATAGACCATTTTCCCAGTTTGTTTGTGTAATTCTATTTAGTCGATAGGATGTATATCATTTCCCAACACCTCAAAATCAATCTTCAAGCAATCTGCTATAAACCTGTGTTACTGTGTGGTAGGATTCATGAAACTCATTTGCATCTTACCTTATTTCATATCAAAGGCTGACATTAGCCTTTTTTATTAGTGGGAGCCATTTTAAGGTAGTGTGCATAACTTTGGGCCTTTAATATTTCATTTCTAGCCTTTATTTCTTTGTATTTCTCTTTAATGTCCTGGTTCTAGCCTGTTGGAGACCTGAATGAGGATACTTCTGTGCTGTCTTGTCTCTATAGCATTTGAGCCTGTGAAGTGGAAGGTTCTTATGTACCTCTAGAGGGAGTGGTCTGCCTACTTTCTACTCCTTCTGCACCTATGGTTCCAGTTGTTTCCTCTGTGAACTCTTGTTCTGAAAAAGGAATCAACATTTGCCTCTTGACATAAGTATGTGCAATAGGTCTGCTAGAAGGAGTGACCTCCTTTCTATCTCTTTTGGGATTCTTCTAGTGATTTAGATGAGTCTGTACAATAGGAGGATTACTCATAATGTTTTCTGGCTGAGTCAGCTCTTCTGATATGTCTGGTTGCTCTGATTATTCTTGCTCTTGAGGTCCTTCTTCTGCTAGTTGCTCATTGCGTTCCTATGTTTCCCTTTGGGATTGGGATTCTCATGGCCCCTGTATAAAGGAATCTTCATCGAGTCTTCTTTCTAAATCAATCAAAACATTATCAACAACAACTTCTATACTATCTCAGTCTACTAAAGTGTTCTCCACCCATTCTAGTTGATTTGCATAATGTTCTATTTCAAGAATTATGTGGTGCATGTAGCGAGATAATTTATTCTTTGTCTTCTATTACAGATGAAATCTAAAGGGTCATATATCCAAATGAAACTTTGTTTCAGTTTCAATTTTTGAAGGATTTCTTCTACTTCCTTTCCTTCTTCCCTACTATTGCATACAAAGGGGCCAAGCTAGTCTTTCATTCTGAGTTGAGCTTTCTTCTTGGCCTTCACAAAATGTAACTCATCTGAACTAATCATTTCTCTATAGTAATATAGGGAAAACAATCTCATGGGGAGGTATTTTGGCAGTTTGTAGGGTGCTAACTCACAATCATATATTCTGATTTTAGTGTGATTTTGGTTCAAGTACCAATATCCCACTCTATATTGTTTGGACAACTAGAGGACCCTCCTGATATCTACATTGTTCTTGGGGGAGGACTTTCTAACAACATAGTTGCCACTAGGTGCACAGAGAGATCTATGAAATCTATATAGGTATGTGGAGAGTCAAATTGGTGGATTAATGAAGACTAGAAGATCATTGATCCCTGGTTTCCTCTGGTATCAAGATTTTGGAGTGTGACTGGGAATTTCTCAGCTTGATAGTATAGGAAAAGATGATATAAAACTGATGAATATTTGAAAACTCTTTCACTTTCCATTCTCATGAATTGATCATGCATCCTATCTACAATGAACTTATCATAATCAAACATGATGGAAGGGGGTTGTCCAGGAGTGTAAATGGACATGAAAGCTATGATAATCTCATCAACAAATTCACTTGTATTCTTGCCTAACACACTCGATATCATTGCTATGATGTCTAGACCAAGATTAGAGAATATGGTTCACATGTATGGGGGAGGGTCCACTGGAATGTATTTCTCTTCCCTAATGAATTCCTGGAATAACTCAGCAAGTTGATGGAGGTGAGTGTAGGGAATCTATTAAGCAAGTCTCAAATAGAAAGGGGGGTCAGGTCTTGGCCTGGTTGCAACTGTAGCATTTTATTTATGGATTCAATAGGGATGGTAAATAGTACATATTGGTTAGGAATCCTCACTGTTCTTTGAATGGGATCATAGTTCATATGGCAATAGTGGACAATCTCAGGGAAGATATGTACCTTGGCGAATTGGTACTTTGGTAAGCTTGATTCCTAAAGACCTATTTTATCTGTGTGGTTGAGGTACTATTCTCTATGCTTGCAGTATAATTTCAGGGGGTATTCTAGGACAAAGGTATCTTTGATTTAAAGTCTTTATCTGCTAAAGGGTGATGGTCTAAGTCTCTGTGGGGAAATTGGTAGGATATTCAATGCAACTAGCACAACCATCCTTTGTTCTTGTGGATTCAAGGATGGTGGCGAAAGGTTTCCTGTGGTATTTAGGGAAAATTAGATTAATTCAGAGTAGTCTTGAGGTGGGTGAACAATTCTTCTACTTAATTACTTAACAATTTGAAGCAATTAAATACTAATTTTGGGAATGGGACAGGGTTTCTCAATGAATTTGAGTAAATACCTAGTTTTGGCCCTGAATGGGGTTGATGGACGAATGTGCACAATTGTAGGATGTATAGGTGACTGAAGAGTGAACTGGGAGTTTAGTGACTTCTACATGTTGGTTGTTGAACGTGGGTTGGCAGTTGTATGTTCTCTGCTACTTGCATGGAGGTCAGAGTGTGATAGAGCCTAAAATAACAAGTCTTTTAGTTTTATTTGCAAAGTCAACTGCTTGGTGGGCTTTGGTGATAGGTACATTTGTCTTTTAGCGGGAGATGGGATGTTTTTTTTCATCGAGTGGGAGGCAGTATGCGGGTTTAGATCACACCACTTTTGGGCTGGAGTGGTTTCAGAGGGAGGCTGCCCGATGCCACTCATTGGACGTCATGTAGCAGCAGGGTGAATAGTGAAACCACCCATATTAGCCAGGAAAAGGTTTGCCTTCGGAAGCTGCCTGATATGATTATCAACCATCAGATCAAATGGTACCTGATCCTACAGTGGTTGGGGCAGGGATTTGACATGAAGTTTAATGGAGGAACCCGATGGAGTTTTAAAAGCGGCGGGATTAATTAATCAAGGATTATGGTTGGTGAATGGCATCAAGGATGACTTCATTGGTGGGGTCGATTATTAACTAACCACAAATCGGTCAATTAATCTCTTTTATTTGACGGAGGCTTTTGGTTCTTAATTAGTCGATGGTCAACTAATTAACCCATTAATTATTCATAATATGAATAAAGTTTATGTTTAAAGCTTGGGGTGGGATATTAATATAAAGGTTTTTATTAAATAAGTAGGAAAATGGTTATTTTCTCAGGAGTTTAATATTGATAAAGTCACAAGTTAATGTGAAAATGGTGGATAATGTTTTAGTGCTAAGTGTAAAATGAATTTCTTTGAAATTTGTTTTTTTCTTTTCAAATTGAAAACATAAAAACTTAGGCTAAGCATAATTTGTGGGTTTTTGATGTGGAAATAAGTTATGTGGTGGGTAACAAATACTTTTCATAGGAAAAAGTAGTCTAACCATAGGAAGAGAGTTTTATTAGGGAAAATTAATTTATTTGGGAATATGAGTGAATTATGGATGAAGTGAACACTCATGAGGGGACTTTTAGTACTTTGGACCTATAAGTTATTGGGCCAAGGGTCCGTTCCCTCCAGAAGTTAGAGAAATTCTCGGAGCCTTTTTAACTTAAGTTTTTAGGTACTTTACGACTCTCCTTGGAAATTAGCTAAGTGAAAAATGTAATGAATGAGGGAAGTTAATAAATTGACTTAGTGTACTTTGGTAAATTCTCAATATTCATCCATATATAGAAATTTGATGGTGAAAGTAAATGATATGATCTTATCTAATGAATCATGACAATTTTGCAACCATTCAACTACTTACCCACCTACTCATCTTACCATTTTTTCTTCTCTTTATTAGGGTCAACTTAAGCCAGCAAACCCTTTATCAAAACTTTTCTTTTCTTTTACAAGAGTCATCTATCTAAGTCTAACCTTATTAGATCCAAGAGCTCAGATTAAACTATTGAGATCCTTTCATTTACTTTACCTATCTACTTATCTGCCAAGATTAAACAATTGGGTTAGATTTTATGCTCTATATCTAAGCATAAAATTGAAAACATGAGATGGCCAAGTTTAAACATTTTGACCATCCATGGATTGTGACAAAGGTAACAAGCTACACACAATCTTGTATTCTGCATCAAAAGTAAATAGTAGTGGCATTTTGTCTTGCACACTTTCATGGTCTTTTTCTTTCTTGTGGTTCATTTTTTCATCTTTTTTCACCTCTTTTCTTCTTTTTGTCCTTTGATTTTTCTTTTAGGACATACCCTATTTACATTTTTTTTTGACTTTTTGAATATGGAAAACATTTGTAGAAAGCAAAGATATGTAAATATTACAAATTTGACCTCAGTTATTAAAAAATTATGACTCCTATTGATATAGGAACCTAACAGCTCATACCCGAATTTCAAATCTTTTTTCGCTATAGTTTCAGAGATATGGTCCAAGACATTTGGGGCTTTTTCAGGCTCCCAAATTACATCCCAAACAAGTGACCTGCGAAAAATCATCATAACATTCCCTATGAGAATCATATTAAAAACTTGTAAATTGTTATAGAAAGAGGATGGAATGTATTTTTTTGTGTATTAGCTTGAAGTCCTAAGGTCGAAACAGTGACACATGGAACTTTGTACAAGTTCGCTCTACTAAAGCATTCTATAATGAGGTCATCATGGGAGATTTATCATAACCCTTTCTTGGAGAATCCAATCTTGATCATACATAAGGGGTTGGAAATAAGACTCATATGGCTACTGTCGGATGCAATTTCTAACCTCAGAGATATGAAATTATAGAGATACGACAGATTCAATATCGAGTTCTTACAAAGTGAAAAATGGTGTGTAGTTTTTTTAAATTTATGCATAATTTTGGTTGAAAAATTAGTTCGAAGGAATTCAAAGGGCATGCAAGCTAATATGGGTGGCATAGAAGAAAAACATAAAGGAGACATGGAAGATTTGAAGACATTTTTGACAAATTTCTATAAGAAATGATTACTAATGGTGAAAGGGTAGTAAAGGAAACTCATAATGAGAAGAAAATAAATGATAATTTTGATTTCATAGACTCTAATGTTGGATTGAAGACCCACCATGTTCCAAAAATTGATATGAGGAAGTTTGGCAGAAAGGATCCCGTAACATGGGTACTATAGATGGAGAAAGATTTTGATACCCATAACGCGAAAAACACACAAAAGAGATACATTGCAACTTTATATTTTGAACCAAATCAATTTGTATGCTATCAATGGCTTTGTTCTCATAAAAAAATTGTCACTTGGGCAATTTTTATAGAAGAAATGATAGCACATTATGAGGATATAAAAAGTAACACCTTTTTTAATCAATTGATAAATCACAAACAAAAGGGTTCAATGATGGAGCACATTGAGGACATCCAAAAGCTGACTATAAGGGTAAAAGATATTCTACAGGAGAATAGGATTAATGTGTTCATAGGGACTTTAAAGGATAACATCCAACATGATGTTTTCTGTCAGGAACCTGATTCATTGGAGAAGGCATTTAGGTTGGAAAGAAAAATTATGGCAACAAGGAAGCCTACCAATCACAAATATAAACATGGAAGTGTTGTTTCTCCTATCCTTTCACCACCTACAAGGTTTATTACCACAACAATTGGAAGAAAAAAGAGAAAATGGCTTTGTTACAATTGTGATAGAAAATACATTAAAGGTCATAAGTGTGATGAGAAGAAATTAATTTACATAGATGGGGAAGAGGATCAAGAAAAGGAACAAGAAACGTCAAAGGCAGAGGATATACACCATAAACCAATCCCAAAGAAAGAAGAAATGAATTTGACCATACCTTGTAATACATTTATAGGAATTACCACTCAAACTCTCAAGATAGAAGGGCATATTAAGAAGAAAATGGTAATAGTGTTGATTGATTTGGGTAGTACCCATAGTTTTATTCATTCTAAGATAGCCAAGGAATTGAATTTCTTCCTACATCCAATGTTAGAGTGTCAAGTAATGGTTGCAAATGGAGGAACCATAAATTTACCTAGAAAGTGGCATAATATCAAGTTACCCATGGGAGAATATGTCTTGAATAGTAAATGCTTTCCATTCCAATCGGTGGGGGAGATGCTGTACTAGGAGTCCAATGACTACAATATTTGGCTATGATAGCTTGTAATTTTCATGAACATTTCTTGAATTTCCTTTTGGAAGGAAAGGAAGTTGAATTAAGGGGTATTGATGGGAAACTAGGAGAGATAATGAACTCTAATAGCATGAAAAATATTCTAAAGAAGTAACAATGGGGTGTAATTGCTTAATCATGTTCACTAGAGGTTCCCACATCGAAATCATATATTTCTCTAGATTTCCAAAATGTTTTGGAAATAATTCCAAGGTATTTTAGACTCCCAAAGGCCTCCCACCTATTCATGATCATGATCATGCTATTCATTTGATTCCAGGAAGTGTTCCCCCAAACATCAGGCCCTACAGATATCCATATGGTCAAAAGAGTGAAATTGATCGTCTAGTTCCAGAAATGCTAGAGCTTGGTATAATTCAACTTAATCAAAGTTCTTTCTCTGCTCCAGTGGTATTGGTGCACAAGAAGGATGGATCATGGCGCATGTGTCTAGATTATAGGGAGCTCAACAAGCTTACTATTAAAGATAGTTTCCTAGTCCTGTCATTGATGAATTATTGGAGGAGTTACATGGAGAAATTTACATCACCAAGTTGGATCTTCATTCATGATATCCTCAAATGAGAATGAAGACTAAAGACATTCCAAAAAACAACATTTAGAACTCATGAGTGTAATTATGAATCTTTGGTCATAACTTTTGGCCTTACCAATTCACCTTCTACATTTCAAGGTTTGATGAATTCCATTTTCAAACCATTCTTTAGAAAATTTGTGTTAGTATTTTTTGATGATATACTAATCTACAACAAGTCTTGGAAGAATCATGCTCAATATATTGACAGGGTACTCAAACTATTGGAAGAGAAACAATTATATGAAAAAGGCTCCAAATGTTTCTTTGGAGTATAAGATGTGGAATATGTGGGTACTTAGTTAGCTCATAACTTATCTTATCATCCTCAATCTGATGGGAAAACTAAGATAGGGAACAAATATTTGGAAGGATATATTCATTGCTTTGTATCTGATAAACATACACAATGGGTCAAGTGGTTGCCTCTGGCTGAACGGTAGTATAACACTTCCTTCCATACTGCAGCAAAAATGACCCCATTTATGGCACTTTATGGATATCACCCTCCGTCCATCACATCATTTTTAAAAGAAAATTCTAAGGTTCAAGAAGTGGAAGATTACATCGAGCATCAATACAAGCTCTCAAACTCTTAAAGGACAACCTCACTTTGGTGTAGAATATAATGAAGCAACAAGCATATCAATATCACATCGAAAGAGGTTTTGATGTATGTGACTGTGTATTTCTATCACTACAACCATATAAACAAATGTCCCTCATTCAAGCTATGAATGATAATAAGTTATCACCAAAGTATTATGGTCTATACAAGGTGTTAAAAAATATTGGTACTATAGCATACAAATTGGAGCTTCCTGCATCTTCGCGATTGCACCTAGTTTTCCATGTTTCATGCTTCAAGAAGGTTATAGGTGAGAAGGTCCCAGCTCAAGCAATATTGCTAGAAGTTGACAAGGAAGGAAAAATCATATTGGACTATAAGTAGTCAGAAAACTAAGAAATCGACATCTAGGAAATCGATCAATTTTAGAGTATCTCATCAAGTGGAAGAACTTATCCGTAAAGATTCCACATGGAATGATGAGAATTTTAAACAGAAACATACAAAACGACTCAAGAATTGCAAACAACACTTTTTGAAGTAGAGGGGCATGTTAGGTCCCAATACTACTAGTGTAAGCCCTTATTGTTATTAGTGCAACCCTCTTATTTTATTATTGTTCCCATATAGTCCCCATGTTGGTATTATTATGCCCCATATAAGCCCACTGTTATTATTGTTATAACCGTATAGTCCCCATGTTCTTATTATTATGCCCCATAGAGGACAATTATTGTTATTGTTTTTCCCCTACAATATTATTGTTATGTAGTCTCTAATTGTATTGGGACCCCTTAGACTCCTATATATAGAAAGGAGGTCTCGTCATTTGTATACCAAATAATTTTTCATTTTTGTAATGCAAAGGAGGTTTCCCCTTTGAAGAGGCTCATTTTTAAGTCATTGATCTATCTTTTCTATTTTTCTGTGATCTGGTTTGATTGCAATATTTTCTTATGGAGAAATTTGATGCTAGAAACACACATTAAGATGAGCAGATGTGTCACATAAAACACAACTCCTTTAGTTCAAGTTCCACATTGTGAAAGTTATTTATTGTGGCGAAAATTGAGAAATATTTGCACCTAGCCTCATCATTCTCGATATGCCAATCCTTGTTTTTATCCCTTTCGACATGCCATTTCTAACATAAAAAATTCATAAGAATTTTCACGGTAAAAGGAAGAGGCAAGGCATTGATATTTGGGGTTATGACTACTAATGGATATATTCAAGCCATTTTGAGGCATTTTCTCCACTTAGCCAATGAATTCGAGGTAGATATTCGTTAGTTCTCCTTTTCAGACTTACGAGTTAATGGAATTTTTATCTGGGGTTTGAACTTTTGCTTTCTTTCCTCTAATGTTTCCTAAAAATGCCATAGTATACAAGAAAACAAAGAAACAATTAACTTTGTTATAATTTTCCATAACATACAAAACGTTTTAGAAGGAATTAAATATTTATTCATTTGTTTATTCAATTCGCTAACATCTTTGTAAGATCCTCAATCACAAAAGAAAAAGTGACACATCTTATGATGGAAAAAAATATTACAAACTTTTAGTTATAGTGGAATGATAATATTTATGTTGGAATGAAATCTCAACCTACCAACATTTTATTATAGTAAGCTAAATGTAAATCACATTATAGTAATTATAATTGTTAGTGAAAGTCACAATAAGCATGTCACGGGAAATCACATATGAAATGTTAGTACTTAGTAGGTTTTTATTACATCAACCTAGGGACTTCACAGTACTCTGAAAAATCCATGGTGAGTTGTGAAATAGATAGTATAAAACAAAATATGCTTAAATGCTCAATATTGTAGGTTTTAACCCCATACAAAAATTACCTACATACGAATTCTAAAGCACAGAAAATAAACAACATCAGAGCATAACACATAAAACACATATACACAGAGATTTTCCCTTGGATCCCGAAATCAGGACTACCAGCTTGATTTTTCATTATGTTCCTTTCAATGTTATAATACATATTTATACATTCTAAAGCATCCAATACCATGGACCGAAAACCATCGCATCCAAAGACATGTGTGAAAATCATGCACAAAACCATAGGTGGGTCCATCCAACCTAACATAGGGTCCAAAAGAAAAATTTTCTAGGGGGTTGCCCTAGACCCCATAAAGTGGAGTTACGGGTATGCCTCAAACCCCCTATGACCCCCCCTCTCACCACCGCGCTACATAATCGGCACAATGAAGGGGGGCTCCACCCCCTCTCTAACCCCCAAGTTAACTACGTGGGCTAGTAGTGGAAATAATATAACAGAACCCAACATTCTCCCAGTTGTTGTTTTCTTTCCATAGGGGGCCATAAGAGAGCTTAGTCATTTTTCCAGCCCTGAAATGCCCATAGTCTCTCTAGACCAAGAGAACTTCTCAAAGCTCACAGATTTTGTCAATGCATCTACAGTATTCTTCAAAGTGTCCACCTTTACGAGCAACACCATTTTGTCTTTTATCATATCCCTCACAAAGTGATATTGAACATCAATGTGCTTTGTCTTTGAATGATATACGGGGTTCTTTGCCAAGAAAATTGCACTTTGCCTATCATAGTCTATCCTTATAGCTCCTTGTACTAACCCTGTACTTGAACACAGTCTCTGCAACAAAACTACGTCCTTGCTTGCATGAGTGGCTACCATGTATTCTGCCTCTGTAGTTGATAGTGCTACTACATATTGTTTCTTACTCATTCAACTGACTGCACCTCCAAATAGGTTAAACACATACCCACTTGTAGCTCTTCTATAATCCAGATCTCCAACCCATTCTGCATCAAGAAAGCCATGAATATCCAACATTTTGTCCAATCCTGATCTTCCTTGCTAGCACAAACCATAATCACTAGTGCCACGCAAATACCTAAAAACCTGCTTCACTGCTGCCCAGTGCGCCTTCCCTAGCTTTGACATAAACCTGCTCAATATTCCCACTGCATGCGCAATGTCTGGTCTAGTACAGACCATTGGATACATTAGGCTACCGAATGCACCTGCATATGGAACATGAGACATCTCCTCTTCCTCTTCTTGTGTCTTGGGAAACTGTTCAGTAGATATCCTCACACCTACAGGAATAGGAATTTTCATCGGTTTACTATCTTGCATATTAAACCTCTCCAGTATTTTCTCAACATATTTCCTTTGGTTTAACCAGAGCTTCCTCTTTTCCCAATCTCTTTTAATTTCCATTCCCAAAATATAGTTTGCAGCACCAAGATATTTCATGTCAAGTTTGGAGGACAATTGGGTCTTCAAATCCTAGATAATTTCTTTGTCATTTCCAACCAGCAACACATTATCCACATACAAGACCAGATAAATAACATGATCAGCAATTAATTTAAAATACACATAGTGATCCACTTTTCTTCTGGTGAAGCCAAGTCCCCGTATAAATGTATCAAATTTCTAATTCCACATCTTGGTGACTGTTGTAACCCATATAAAAGACTTCTTTAACTTGCGTATCAATTCCTTCTTACCCTTCACCGCAAAGCCTTCAGGTTTCTTCATGTAGATCTCCTCTTCTTGATCCCCATGAAGAAATGTCGTCTTCACATCCATCTGTTGTACCTAAAAGTCAAAAGTAGCTGCAACAGATCAAAGTAATCTAATAGAAGTTACCTTGGAAACAGGAGAGAAAATATCACCAAAATCAGTTCCCGCCAACAGGGAATAAAATTTTGCTACCAACCGAGCTTTCTATTTTTCCACCTTTCCTTCTGCATTTGTCTTCCCCTTGAACACCCATTTCTTGCCAATGGGTTTCCTTCCAGTCGGCAACTCCACCAAATCCCAAGCCTCATTTTTGTGCAAAGATTCCATTTCATCAACCATGGAATCTTTCCAGATTTTGCCATCCTTTGAATCTACTGCTTCATTCACAATTCTAGTATCATCGTCAGTAATAGATAAAGCAAGATTTGAACAGAAGGCAGATGGACTATACCTTTCTAGCTGCCTTCTTTCTTGAACTGATCTTCTCACACCCGAAGTTTGTGGCTCTTCATCTTCTTATTCCTCCTCTACTGTAGAGTCTGATTCTTCCTCCTTAAGCTCAAACTCTATCTTCTCTGGTTCGTTTGGTTAGACTTCATGTTTAATAACATCTTCTACCTCTCTGAACACCACATCTCGGCTTTACACAACCTTCGTTGTGACTGGGTTCCAAAACTTATAACCCTTTAAACCATCCTTATACCCAATAAAGATGCACTTTTTAGATTTACTATCCAACTTGGTTTGTTTCTCCTTTGCGACATGTACATATGCATCACATCCAAATACCTTTAGATGTGAAAAAGAAGGTTTCTTAGTAGTCCTTACCTCTTGTCGAGTCTTATCCTCCAACACCAATGAAGGTGACCTATTGAGCAGGTAACATGTAGTATCCACCGCCTCTGCCTAGAATTCCTATCCTAACCCAACACCACTGAGAATGCTTCTTGCCCTTTCCATCAACGTCTTATTCATTCTTTCTGCAACTCCATTTTGCTAAGGTGTATATGGAGTAGTCTTCTATTGTGCTATACCACACTTCTTAGAGAATTCTTCAAATTCCTTGCTACAAAACTCTCCAGCATTATCTGTCCTCAACACCTTTATCTTCTTCTCTGTCTAATTTTCCATGAGAGCCTTCAATTCTTTAAACCCATCAAAGACTTCAAATCTCTTCTTAAGGAAATATATCCATGTATTCCTTGTGAAGTCATCTATAAATGATACATAGTACACAAACTTACCCAGTGATGGAACCTTCGTAGGTCCAAACACATCACTGTGCACAAGTTCTAATATATGTTTCGCCCTCTTACTACTAGAGGGGAAACTCACTCGATTATGCTTCCCATATACACAATTTTCACAGAAATCAAAATCCAGAGATCTATTACTCATACCTTCTACCATACCTTTACCATGAAGTATTTGAATGCCCTTCTCTCCAATATGTCCAAGCCTTTGATGCCACAACATGGTCTTCTCTCCAGAGACCACTAGATTTTCTGCTCCACTTTTAGGAACCACAGAACTATTGCACCCATCAATAACAATGCTACCTTGCAGCTTGTATAGATTTCCAATTCAAACTCCCTGCATCAATACTAGTCCTCCCCAAACCATTTTCAAGTATCCTTCTCGAACACTGTTTTTACACCTACATCGTCCAGCTTGCTTACAGAAATCAAATTTATGGCCAATACAGGAATATGAAGAACACTCGGAAGTGTTCTAACCCTTCCACCTTGCAACGTCAACTTTACTTTTCAAGAACTAATGATTCTAGCCTTTGTATCATCTCCTATGAAGACATCACCACCATCGTATTTCTCATACTCGCAGAACCACTCTCAATGGGGAGTGAAATGAAAGGATGCACCTAAGTCAATCAACCATGCCTCATGATCTACATGTGTACTTGAAGAAGACAAATACACATCCCCACCTTCATCTGAGGTGGTTTTTGCCTATGTAGAAGGAGCATCATCAGATCTTTTTCCTTTATCAGGAGCTTTAGATTTACAGTCCCTTTTGTAGTGCCCTTCCTTTCTGCATTTCTAGCACAACACCTTTACATGTTTTCCTGGAGGTTTAGATCTCCCTCTAGATTTAGATCTCTCACTCGATGACTTATTTTTGTTTCTGTTCTGGGAATGTCCTTGTACAGACAAGGCATCACCATTCTAGATCTCCATATTTTTCCATCTCATCTCCTCCATCGATAAGGATGAGACTATTTCATCAAACTACAAGGCAGTTGCATTACTACCTATTGTAATAACCAGACTATCCCATGAATCTGGTAGAGAACACAACAAACTGATGCACTAATCTTCATCTAAAATTTTAATATCAATAGATGCTAATGGACTTACTATAGTATTAAATGCGTTAAGATGCTCTATCATTGAGTCTCCATCTTTCATCCTCAGGTTATACAATTTTTTCTGTAGGAACAATTTATTCACTAGAGAGTTAGATTGGTACAAAGTCCCTAACTTGTCCCACAAAGCCTTCCCCATAGCTTCCCCTGATACATTCAACAATATTGAATCTAAGACACACAATCGTATTGTGCTCTTTGCCTTCTGATCCAACTTCTTCCATTCTTCATCGGACACTCCTATTGGTTTAGTACCCTAATCTACCATGATTCACTGATATTTATCTACCAACAGATCGTCCATATTGAGTTTCAACAACTCAAAAATATGACCATTAAATTTATCGATCTCTATCTTTCTACTGCTCGCCATCTTCTTTCACCACCAGAATCAATCTCACAGATCTCCCATTGAACAGGGTCTATCACAGGCCCGAGTGAAACCCCTCAACAACAAAGGCATCTCCTTGAAGCCAAAACTGCTCTGATACCAAATGTGGGTTTTCACCCCGTACAGAAATTACCTGCATACGAATTCTAAAACACAAAAAATAAACCATGCGAGGGCATAACACACAAAACACATATACACAGAGATTTTCCCTTGAATCCCAAAACCGGGACTACCAGCTTGGTTTTTCATTATCTTCCTTTCAATGTTTAATACATATTTATACATGCCGAAGCCTCCAATACCATGGACCGAAAACCATCGCGTCCAAAAACATGTGCAAAAATCATGCACAAAACCATAGGTTGGTCTGCCCAACCTAACATAGGCTCCAAAACCAAAATTTTCCAAGACGCTGCCCCGGACCCCATAAATTGGGGTTACGGGTATGCCTCAAACCCCATGTGACCCCCCCCCTCCCTGCCTGCTACACAATTAGTGCAATGAAAGGGGGTTGTGCACCCCCCTTTAACCGCCCAATTAACTACATGGGCTAGTAGTGGAAAGAATATAACACAACCCAACAAATATAACTACCTAGATCTAGAATTTAATACAACCCATACCTAAACTTCCCTCGAAACTTTTGGCTTTAGTAAATAGTGTGCTTGAATGCTCAATACAACTACCAAGAGCTAGAATTTAATACAACCCATACATAAACTTCCCTATAACATTATGGTTTTGGTTGAACTCGTTTTTTTGTCAAGTTACATAATTTTCTAAATTGTCTTGTTTTATATTTAATCTATACAGCCCCTTATGGTGCAAAAGTGGCTTGCTTCAGTTACATCTATAGTTTATGGGATGATTGCGTTGCTTTATATTGAGCCTTGTTAATCTGTGATGGGACTTTTCTTTCCTTTGGCACTGGGAATGGCATGGATTTTTTCAGGCCTAATATGATTTTCTGGGATTTTGTATTTTATTTGACATGGTTATTGCCAAATCCCAACAAATGTGTCACCACCATATATATATAGATATTGGATTTAGTTTGGGTGGTTGGAAGGGATGATTTTTATCCTGTCCACCTAGCTTTAATTCCCACAAATGACATTCTTAGATATGAAATTAATATACCATTATAACAGATTGAAGCCTCATTGTTGATTGACCTTGTGCCTTGAATATTCTAGGGTTTACACTTTGTAACATTCCTGAAATCAGGGGATGTATTTGGGGGTTTTCCCTGGGCATGTAATGTGGGGTGTGTAAAATTTCTTCAGGAACATGTTCTAAAGTTGAGTCTACACTGCATGACTTGGACATTCATTTAAGAAACATGTCTTGAAGTTGTAGTCTGCACTGCATAACATGGACATCCTTCGACTTAGGTGCCAAGTGTTAGAAACTGTATCTAGGTTCGGTCTCCATAATTGCACTTGAAGTCAAAACATAATATATTTGTTAAGAGAAAAGAAAAAGGAATTTTGTTATTGAAGTTGACTTATTAAAGCATGCTTGGGTCATTTTTATAGCTCAAGCCTCAATTATAGGCTTTAGGTCATTGTCAAAGTGAATTTGTGAAGACTCCTCCATCCCTCAAAATCTCCTTGTTGTCAAATAACTCATCATCATGTTAGCTTACCTCAAAGTATCATGTTAGCCTAAATACAATGACACAACTCTTCATATACTCATGTCAGATCATATATATATATATAATATATATATATATATATATATATATATATATATATATATAAGGATGAGTACTTCGCATAACGTAGAGATTTTCACATAATTTCGAAGATAAGTTTCAGTGCCATTACATAATGGAATCTAAAACTTCACAGAAGTTTTTGGTGATCCCTGTGTTAGTGTTAGTCTTTGCATCCTTCCTCCAGTGATCAAACATGCTCTTACAAAATGATTTTAAAGTGTCAAGGTCAAATTTTGTCATTTCAGTGAGTCTTCAAGCAAAATTTGGTCACTAGGTATTAGGTCTAGGGTTTGTTTTCGCCCTGGTCAAAGTTGTTCAAATGACATTTCAACTGAGTGTAACATCATTCAAAGGGTTTTCAACATCATGTCAAGTTCCACTGGGTCATTTTACACCTTGTTCACGCTTCAGTTGCGTCTAGGTAAGGTTCATTTCCCTCTCCTAGGGTTTTGAAGCTAATTTCTCTTGGATGGTCAAATCATCAACAAAACATATACCCTGATGTTCATGTACCTTCCCTTATCCATAATGTGCCTTATTAAAAACTTCCCATCACTAGAATCCCCCAAATTCCCCATTTTCGCACAAACCCTAGTTTCTTGCTACAACTTGGCAATTTTCTAGGTTGGGCCTGTGCTTAGCCCTTTTGTACCCCTTCCCCTCACTCAATTTCTGAGATTCTACTTTCCCCTACTTCTTAACATCCCTCCCCACTTCAAAAAATTTTCTCAAGAATTTAGAAGCCCCTCATCCCCTTCATTTCGCTTCATTTTGACAAATCCCTTGTTCCACACATCGGGGTAGGTTTTACTCAAATGTTGTTTCTGAGAAATAAAAGATGAATTTTGGAAAAATGAGAGTGTTTTTTGTCCACAACAGGCCAAGGAAGCAAAAAATCCTTCACTTTTTACACAGGTTTCATGGTTTTAGAGAAATGTCGAAAATACAATTGCCTCTGGAGAATTGATGCACCTCTGAAGTGATCTTGGGAAAATCACGTTTTCTCCTAGCTTGGTTGGCCAAATGACCTACTTGATGAGTCAAATGATAGCTAGACACAAAGACATTTCCAATGAGCTATCATGAGCTCAATTTGGAGTTGAGGAACACCTTCACAAGTTGACTGCAAAAGCACTCTGCCTTGAGGCCGCCTAATTTGGCACATTTTGACCAGTCTTGGGAGATTTGATTTTTGATATATAATATGAAATCCAAATTGAAAAATTCTATTCGGCTTGGAAATTCAACTCAAGTACCTTTCCAACGAGCTATTCTGCACCCAATTTTGACACTGTGAAGGCCTCCAAAAGGCTCCTACAAAAGGGTGTGGCGCACTGGGAAGGCGTGGCGCATTGGGCTGCCCTCCACAATGCAAAAAATACACTGGCGCGATGAACTGGGAAGGCGTGGCGCATTGGGATAAAAATCATAAAATTCAATGAAATCTTCCTCCAAATTGCAAATTCTTCATTCCAAAAGTAGGTAGAGCCTCCATTTGTGTGCTTCATCCAAGTTTGTGCTAGGGTATGGTGGTTGATGGATGGTAATGGTTAAAACAAAAACTTCAAACCCTATCTTTTAAAATACCTCAAAGAAACTTGCTGCTAGGGTTCCAAATCATTGTTTTGTCACCAGGTTCATTCCCTCATCTCATTTGTCCTTTTATTTCATCATTCCCAAGTTCCCCTACTCCCCTAAGTTCATTAATTCTCTATCCCAACAATCCCTAATCCCCCACTATTTCTCTCTTCCCTTCCAATCCCTGGACCCTTGCCTTTCCAACCTGAGGCAAATCTGGGCTCTAACACCCTGAAATGAAGTTTTAGTGCTTGCAATGGATAATTTTCAATTCGATGTGAGCTTTAGAATATTATGGTGACCATGTTTTTGGTCTATTACAAACATCAAAGTCTTGGTATTATCATAATTTTAGTGCTATCTTATTTCAGTGCAAAGCAATGATGAAGTCTCATGACAGTGCCACAATCTAGGTGAAATCTCAGTGAATGATTTTGGTGTTAGTACCAACACAGTAATGTAGTCTTAGTGCATGGATAGTGATAAGGATTTGATGCAAACATAGTGATGACGTCAACTTGATGGATGGAGGTGGTATTAAGTCTAAGTTCTATGGGTCATGGTCATCTCATTTTGAATCTACTGAAGGAAGGATTCTGACTAGGCTTCCCCTATGGTGGGGTTTTTCCCTGGAAGTGTGCCTACATATTCTGTATTATGTTATTTTTTTCTTGGCATCAATGTTGATGATATGAAAATAAAAATCGAAAGAACTAATAACAATAACAAAATATTAGAAGATATTGTCATTAATAAGGGAAAGCATTTACATGCCACTCCTTTAGATTTCCCAACATGGGTATATGAGGAGGTGTGATGTTGTATTTAGGCCAACATGATATGTTTAGGTAATTGAACTTGATGATGAGTTCTTTGACAATAAGGAGACTTCGATGGATGGAGGATTCTTAAAAAAATCACTTTGACAATGACATAAAGCCTACAATGGAGGCTTGATCTTGACTTCATTGGCTCGATGGTGAAAAGTCTTGAGAATGGGTTGAATATCTCCATCACTAGCCATGCCCCAAAATATCCAATGCCTTGCCTCTGCCCTTTACCCTAAAAATTCTTCCTAGTAAATGTAAAGGGAAATCCAAAGGAGATGCATTGGAAAATTTTGCCTAGTAACCTTTGGATTGCCTAGTTATAACCTTGAATCTGCCTAGTAAACGTAAGATAAAAGTGTCAAAACTCATTCCCTAGCATGTATATATTAATTATGCTTGAGGGCATCTTCCCACTACAAGGTTTTGAGCCACTACCCATCAAATTCACTTCTATTTTTGTTGTTAGTATTCTGTGAATTTATATCAATGGTGTTTTTTTTCTTATTCCTTGTAGTTTGTAATGGTTTGTGTTTCTTTATGAATACTAAGCCAATGTTCATCCTATAGATTTTTTTTTTTAATTCTTTTTGACCTTTTATTTTTTAGTGATACTGTGCTAGCATGGGTATCTGCAAAAAACCACTTCACAGAAAATGTATGGTTATATTTATGATCTTCCTATCACTTTTCTACCAGTAGCTAAATAATTAAAATAAGTCCTTTCAAATTTGAAGACATCATATGAGTATATTTATTCTTCTTGAACCAAAATTATTCCTATGTTGGATATAGGAGAAAGATGATATTGATAACCAAGAATAAGGGGAAGGATTAATCCCTAATGTAAAGGGAAGGTTAAAGATGGCAACTTAGATGATGTAGTAACTAATCCCTCCTATATTACATGTTATATCTTAGGCCTTTTTGATCCATAATGTAGTAAGAAAGTCTTTCATATTAATCACATCATAATTATGATGTGATTAATCTGAAAGAATTGCTTACTACAACTATATTACAATTAGGATTTTATTACTTCTACCTATAGTTTTATATCTAGTCCATTGTTTTGTAATATCAACCATCTTTGATAGGCTGCTTTTTCTATCTGAAATGTGCAAGTTTCCCTTTTAACATGAAGTCTTCTAAGAAATATTGTAAATGATATTTTATCTTCTTGCTTGTATTGTCTATCACATGGTCAAAGTATATTTTTCCAATACCAGAAGCATCTTATGAAAATCAATGAAATCGATTACTTCATTTGGAAAGGCCTTTGGGAACCTTCAAAAACCTAAAAGATTGAATGTGAATTATGTTTTGAGGATATGAGAAAGCTTCAGAGAAAATAGAGAAAACAATTTGGAAGTTCAGTTCTCCAAGTAGTATTTATCTTTGTACAAGACCACTAGTTATAGTGGATTGTCAATATTTATAGTTGTTTATCAAGCTTCAACAAAAATATTATCCTTTTTTTATTGATTATTAATTGATGGATTTGTTATTTCTACTTGTTTCTCTTTCTTGAAGTTTTTGTGTTAGCTAGTTTGAACTATTTAAGGCTCAAACATTAGTGGTATTGTTGTAATATGTTAAGTTCTCATTTGTATTGAATCAATTATTTTCTGTAAAATATCAATCGAGGTTTTATATCTTGGAAATTACATGTATGGTCAATATGGGAAAACTATTGGTGCTTTGCATGTAAATGTGAAAAATATATCAAAACTACTCTTGTTTTATCTTCTCATTATAATGATCACTGATGTTTTCAGTTGAGTGATTGAATTTTTAAATCAATAGAGAGGTCTTAGCTCGAGGGAGTGAATTATATAGCATCCAAATACACGAGGATGGCCACAGTGGTTCCCTCAAATTGGAATTTTGGTGTAGGAATTTAGTATGGATTTTCCATTAAAGAATAATATAACAAGTTTATGAGAAAAATATTTCAGCATAAATAACATGATAGTATATTTGTCGATGCATTTTGAACCAACGACTATGGTTCATCGTCAGGACAAGTTGAGGAATCAGATCATGGCTACATCTTAAATAGGGAGAGCATACTTTCCAATGGCTAGGTTTGACTGAAAAACGACTATATTAGACTAGACAGGGAAAACTGCTATAATTGACCCAAAAACGGCTATATTTGACTCTTTAATTAAAATAATATTATCATGTTAAAAAGAATCTTATTTTTATTTTTATTTTAAGTAAAAAATTAACCAATTATGAGTAAAAAATCTACGGAATGTGATAAAATTGTTAACTTGTATTATTATTAACATAATAAAAGTATTCTTATTACTAATAATACAAGTTAACTATTTTATCACATTCCCTAGATTTTTGACTCATAATGGGTTAATTTTTTACTTAAAATAAAAATTAAAATAAGATTCTTTTTAACATGATAATATTATTTTAATTAAATAGTCAAATATAGTTGTTTCTGGGTCAATTATAGTTGTTTTTCCTATCCAGTCTAATAGTCATTTTCAATGAAACCTAGCTGTTGGAATGTCTGCTCTCCCTATTTAAGATGTAGCCATGATTTGATTCTTCAACTTGTCCTGAAAATGAACAACACTCATTGGTTCGAAATGCGTCGACAAATGTACTATCATGTGATTTACGCTGAAATATTTTTCTCATCAACTTGACATGGATCACAGAAGCCTCAATTCAACAATAATATAGCAACTGGAACCTGAAAGTTGCATTCCAAAATGATCCTATTTGGAAGATTACTAGTAGCGATTGTTACATATTTTCGATGTTGGAAAATTTTGCCGAATGACAACTAATATATTGTACCATAGGTCAAGAACACAATGGGAAGGGAATTGTCTTTGAAATTTATCCACTTATATGGTAGTGATTCATAAGTATAGGGAAAACATTAACAATTTGATATAGAATAGTTGGCTTATTCAAATGTGATAATGGACCCAAATAGTATTTCTTATCTCAAGAAATGTTCATCATACTTGGGCATTTTTGACATCATCGACCTCTAGCCCTGGACTTATTCACTTAGGTTTCTACATTATCCTATTCTATAAATGTATACTAGGCTATCCTATCATTGTATCCTTTTTAATTCATTTCATTTTATTATAGAGTTAGATTTGGAATTTTCTAGGAGTTGTGTTCGCACTCCCACATTGTATAAGTAATATACAATTGTTGGGTGTAAGAAATTCCATGAAAGAATACTCCTCAACACTTAATTCTCAACCCACAGGTTTCGTAAACTTAGAGATGAAGCACATGCAATGCGAGAAGAGGTATGAACTTTTCTTATTCCTAATCCTACTTCTTAAATGAAATGTTGAAGAATCAGACATAAACAATCTTAAATACAATCGACACCAAAGAAATTTTAGTGCTAGAATGTAAAAGAATAATTTGTGAGGAAATCAAGTAAAGGAACTTTCACACAACTAGAAGCAATCTTGAATGATGAAATGAAATACTATGTTTATCTTCAGTATAGATGGCCAACAGTTTAACAAGTGGGCCTATGCAAAGATATGTTTCCCAAATTATCTTCCTTCTACACCAAGCAACCTGTTCTTGTACTATTGCAATATTCTTGCACTAGTCTAGGTGTAGTACTTATGTGAAAAAATATATTTTACCTTCTTTACTGAAGACTTATGTGTTTATGGAGTTTCTCTAGGCCTCAAATCTTAGAGCACTATGTTCCTATGATAGGAGACTAGCTCTTGCATTGAGAAAGAGCTTCCTTCACCAATGTTTCCAATTTACTTTCAAAAGAATTAAAAGAAGTGTTGAAAAGAATTCCAATTGCAATCTATATTCTGACATAAATTATATGTGAAAAAGAATGCTTTAATTCACTGAACATTGGAATGAATGCAAACTTCATAAAGAAAAAATAGTTCAAAATAATTAAGCAACAATCAAAGTAATTTGCATGCATCAACTAACTTTCGGCAATACACTTATAACATTTATGTTCCTTTTTCTTAAGTCATAAAATCCAAGTATAAAGTATGGTGCTTGTAATAATGTTCTTTCCTAATTCATGTAAAGATCCTTTAGAAGTATAATTGTTAATGTTGAGAATGATTACTTGAATTGACAATTCATTTTCTTGCAAGAATAAATGAAATCATAAGCATGAAAAGGACCTTAACACTTGCTGTAATGTAAAACGGGAGTGCAGGAAACTACATGCACTAGTATAGGAAGAATCTTCCTACATGACCCTAGTAGAAGCAAGCAAAGATGGATATTACAAGGAAATAATTGCAGGAAGGAAATTGCAATAAAGTAGTTTGCAGGAAAGAAATTGTAGTAAATAAATAAACTTAATTAAAATTCCAAAATACGATTCGTTCACACTTGATTATTTAGTTAATTTAACTCAGAACTCTGATATGAACATAAGAGCAACCAAAGCCATGCAATTGCAAATGAATAAATGTTCACACAGACTTTTCAAATGGCAAAAAGCATAAGGGTAAACGAGCTGGGTTGGTTGGGCCCTATCCAACTAGCTCATTTCCCCTTTAGGAAACGAAATGGTTTTTCACTTAATCATGCATGAAATAGAAATTAAACACAACATGAAGAAAACATTGTGCATTCCTTGTATTAACTTGATCACCAAATATACATGATAGTGCGAGTCCAGCCTAGAACTGAGGGCAATGCAAACTTAAAAAGTAAATGAAACTACAACTCAGATATCACTAGCTTTTCTGTACTCATGGTTTACATTATGTACAGTCTCTCAGCCTTAGCCATATTCTGCTAATTATAGTCATTTCCTATTCAAGCCTTTCAGTTGAACGGACTAACAAACATCATTGAAAAATTAGTTGATGGTTATGATAAGGCACGAACTTTATTAGCCGTAGAACATATTATAGGCAATCATCCCTAATTATATGTTGCCAACGTCCATCCTCAGATAGTTCGCAACCAAACTAGGAGTCGTGGATAAAAAATGCCTGCGTGGAATATCACGGAGATCATAGAGAAACTCATTGGTGGTGTAGGAATCTACCTACACCGATCACGCTAAATAATGATTAACACTTAGTTCTTCAATTACTTTTAGGAAAGTTAAACATAAGCTACAATAGATACTAATTGGTATGAAATCTATGTAAAGCCATTAATAAAGCACTTAATAAATATTAATTATGAAATAGGAAGTATCTGTAGGAATAGATGATTACCTTGGACTAGTGCAGGAATGAGAGGGTTAAATAGAGATAAAACATAGGTTAAGGCTTATCGGAATAGGGTAGAAATAGAACAATTTGGGACATGTTGAAGCCCCAAAAATCGGGTCGACAACAAGGGCAATACCCACCCGGTTCGGACCTTGGTTGGAAGCTCCTTATCCGTTTGGTATAGCGGGTCCGACTGGGGATAACGCGACCAGTTTCCCGATCTGGGTGTGTGTGTGTGTGTGTAGAGTTTCAATAATGCTGATCTAAGAGAACTTTAAAGCTAATCTAATTCACATTCTTTAAACTAACTCTATGCTATTGTAATCTAGTGAGAAACAACACATCTAATCTACACTAACTCGGGGTGTATATCTTTTATTATGCGACCTAAAGAGATTTCGAACAATAACTGGTAATAAAGATCATTCAACTATCATAAGAATAGAAATCATTGATGATAAACCACTTTGCATAAGAAGTTAGGCAAAACAGTTGTGAACAACATATCGCATAATAAGTTATTCATATGTCAGACATAAACAATATGATTCCACCGTACAAAAGTGCCAAATGATAACCCATACATTCATACAATGACATATAAATAACTGAAAACTATAAAATCACTTCAAGAATATAAGAAAAAATAGTCAAGAGATAAAAGTACCATCTATGACTGGTTTCACTCATAAGCTTCAAGCGACAATGATTTATCTCTCCTTGCTCTAACATCTACTAAGAGTACAGAAGTGCAACATCAGTAGCAGATATCAAATGCA
>APFE031712535.1:0-16618 GCA_000404065.3 Pinus taeda
GAATTGTAACTAAATTTATTAATGAGTTTATGCTTGAATCCTTCAATTTTAGGTTAATCAAATAATATTCTTTAGTTAAAATATTAAGAATAAAATTTTAAATGTACCATTGAGATTATGTAAATCACTTGCTTGACATCTTGAAAATTGAACTTTTACTAACGTATCCAAGGACACAAACCATTTTCACCATGCCTTAAGCGCCCACCAAGCAACCTATAATCTTATCTTATTTCCTTTTTAAAGGAGTTGCAAATGTGACTATACTCATACACCTATAATACAGAGAAAATATCTATATAAAATCATTAAATAAATTAAGTTGCTAGAAATCATAAAGTTCAAATAAAGTTTTAATTTATTTATGTTTTGCAATTTGAGAACGGATCAATATTTCTTATCATCAAAAGAATATTTAACACTATGAAGACTAACTTGAGTCACTTAGTATAAAATTAGTTAGGGATAGATCATAGTTCTTACAATAAAATGATAAAAACCCACTCTCCTCCTTCTATGTCTCGTTGGTCTTTAGATGGCAAAATCCTTGGTATGCAAGAGAGCCATAGGGCTATAAAGATTTTACACCATGTCACTTGATAATTATGTGTTATTATAATAAACATTACCCAATCATCCTTGGTACGCAAGAGAGTGATAGTACTATAAAGATCTTGCACCATGTCACTTGATAATTATGTGTTATTATAATAAACATCACTCAATCATTTAATTACAATGAGCGTAGTCTAACTTAGACATGAAATAATATTTTTTAAAATAATTTTTCCTTGTTAATTTTAACCAAAATAAGAGATTTTAAAAAACTTGATTTTAGATTGTTTACTTTGTAAATTTTGAGTGTGTTTCAAGGCGCTAATTTTTTTTATACATTCAAAAATATATTTTAAATAACAAAAAATTATTACCTTGAAATTATATTACCTCAATGTAAGAAACTATTTTGTTAAGCTACACTATTATATCTTTTTGAATAACAAAAAATTATACCTTGTAAATTATATTACCTCAATGTAAGAAACTATTTTGTTAAGCTACACTATTATATCTTTTTGAATAACAAAAAATTATACCTTGTTTGAAATTAAAAAATTATACCCTTGTTTGAAATTATAGTATGAGATTCAATTAAAAAAACTATTTTGTTGAGCTACACCAATATACCTTTTTGAATAACAAAAAATTATAACCTTCATTATAACCAGATTCAATAAAAGAAACCATTATTCAATTTCATAATTTGAATGTAACTTAAAAATGATTAAAAAATCCTCCTCAATAGGCCAATAGGCCAATGCATGATAAAAAGCCATAACGGCCATATTTTTAAAAAGCAATAAATTAAAAAAAACAAATAATCAAACAAATATGATCACCCGCGCTCTTCGCTATTCATTCAAACTCTGGTGAATTTTGGAGGGGAGGGTTTGGCCGGAAGAGGTTTCGTCTGAACCTGATGCCATGTGATGAACCCAGAGGAGGCAGGGCCGGAAGAGGTTCGTCTGAACCTGATGCGATGTGATGAACCCAGAGGAGGCAGGGTCGGAAGAGGTTCGTCTGAACCTGATGTGATGTGATAAACCCAGAGCAGAGAAGAGGCTTTCGTTGTTTGTCTATGGGCGAGCAGAGTGTGATTTTGCCTGTGTTTTTCGGTTTTTGTTGGGTTGTTTTAATTTTTTAAAATATATTTTTAGCGGTTGCCGCCGTTCTCCAGTTAAAACTTCTTATAGCTGCCATAGATTTTGGTTTTTTTCGGTTCTCCCTCTTTGAAAATAATTTTGCTGTTCCTCTGCATTTTATTTCAAGCATGGCCATGCTATTTGTGGGTTTGATATATTGTTTTTCTTTTCTGTTTGTTTACCAATTTTTCTATGGTTTTATTCCTTTGAATTTAATGGATGTGAAAACGAAGGCTACCAAAAATAGCCCAGCCGGCACAGGTGAAGGTAATTATGCACAGGGTCATTTATTTCCTTTTTGTGAATACCTGAATTGTGGTCGCTGAAATCAAATCTTATCTGATGTGCTATAATTGTAGGATCTGGCTGATCTAATGAAATCTAGCGAGAGTTGAGGAGCGAGATGGAGAAGTAGCAACTGCGATGGCAAGGAAAACGAATTATCTCTGGAGGCACCTCTTACCCAACGCCAGTGGGAAATTACTAAGCTTACAGGTGTTAAGGCATGAATTTATGAAGCCTGTATACAAGCTCTGCATGAAAATCAGTGTGTCTAATTATTATTATTATTTAAACCTGTGGATGGGGAATCTCAGAATTGGTGGAACAGGGGTTTAAACAGCGTCAGACGGCAAGAGTGGATGAGCGAGATGGATGCGCCTTTTACCTAACTCCAGTGAGAAACTAGTAATGAAGCTTACAGGTGTTAAGGTATGAAACTGTATACGAGCCTTGCATGAAAATCACTGTGTATTATTGTTTAAATTTGTGGATGGGTATTCTCAGAATTGGTGGAACAGGGGCCTAAACAGTGTCAGACGTGCTGGAGAATGGCCGGGATCCATTATGGATGATGCCGGAACCTGCTTTAACGAACCCAAACTGAAACACCTAGTTCGCAAGTTCAAAGAAGACGGCAAAACCATTTACAATTCGAGGCCCTCAAGATTCCAGTATGATCCTCCAAGTTACGAACTCAATTTCGACGTCGGGAATCGGAGAGATTATGATTATCAGGGCCATGGTTTGTCTTTGTCTACAGTGAACGAAACCTGGAAATAATGTTCTGCCTTCTTTAAAATATTTTTTGCTGTTCTTCTTCAATTTAAGCATATCCTATTGTGGATTTGATATCCTGTCTTTCTTTTCTGTTTGTCTACCAATTTTTTCATAGATTTGAGTTTAATGGATGTGAAAAAGGCTGCCCAAAACAGCAAGCCGGCACAGGTGAAGTAGCTATGCTTAGGTTAATTTATTTAATTTTCGGGGAATTTGTGAACTGTGGTTGTTGACATCAAATCTTGTACGATGTGCTATAATTGTAGGATATGGCCGACCTGATGAAATCCGGTAAGCGTGAAGGAGTGACATGGAGAAATAGCTTACGGTGCTCAGATTCTTTCGCTTTCACGGTGAAGCAGCACTGCAACTGCGATGACAAGGAAAAAGAATCATCATCTCTGGAGGTACCTTTTTACTAACGCCAATGGAAAGCTACTAACGAAGTTTGCGGGTGCCAAGGTATGAAACGTTATACAAGCCTACATGAAAATCACTGTATGTTATTATTTAAACTTGTGGTTAATCATGATAATGGTGAACAGGTGGCCACGGCTATGACATAATGATGGCACACGCAAATATTTCGTTCTCCAACTTCGTTGGATCAGTAGAGGAGGTGGAACTTTTCGGATACCCATAGTTCTAGGTGCAGTGGGCGTAGGGTAAGGTGAAAGAGGAGATGCGGTTGGGGCTGGGAAAGGCTAAGGAGGAGGTATTTTGCTTCAATTTAATTCCTATTCTGCTACATATTTATATCATTTGTGTTTCATATATGCTATTTATTTATATCATTTGTGTTTTATATGTGCTATTTATTTCTATAATTTATGTTTCCAATACGCTATTGGATGGAGCATTTCTTGCCTAATCCACCACTGATCCAAGAACTATGTACTTTTCTGAATCACATCTTTCATAAAGCCTTCATTCCTTGTCAAATAGACTTTTTGTTGGTGAAGGTTTTTTAAATAGATGAATATTTTAAAATCTTACCTCCTCTTGGTTTTGCAAACTTTTGTCTCTTAAGTAATGGTATTCCTTTCGTTTCTCTTTTTATTGTCTACAAGAAGCTAAAGAACTTCTTTCTATTTTCTTTTTCCCAACATTGCTTTTGGTATGTAAGCTGAAGAATGCCAACAAATAGGCATCCCCTCCAAAATTAATTTGACTAAAGCTCCATTGGATAACCACCAATAACATGAATTAGTCATCTTTGCTTCAATCTTTTTATAGAGCCAATTCCAATCCTTGAATCTATAGTTAGGGGGTTCGAGGAAAAACTTTAGATATTTTAACCTTGCATCAATATTTGAGCAAACAGCCTCTCTAAACCTTCCTCTAAGCTATTGAAGGACACTCGAGATTTATGAACATTCACCTACATCCATTTTTCCTTATTGTATAATTCAAGGATCTTTTAATACTTTTCTACTTCCCTAATTGTTCCCATGCCAAACAAAACTACATCATCCACAAATAGTAAATAGGATAAAGAAAATAGTTTCTCATTTTGATGCCCTTTGTAGCACCTTCCCTTTTAGATGCATTGACCATTTTGCTCAAACCTTTTGCAACCAACAAGATAAGAAAGGACACATAGGGCATCTATGCATTAAACCCCTATTAGTGAAGAAGAAATTGGATGTCGATTGATTAATTGATATGACAAAGGAAGTTGAGAAACCCCATAATCTAATTTACTACTAAAAATCTCATCCCAATTTGAATCAAAATAATGCCATTATCTAACTAGCTCATCTTATTATAAGCCTTAACTAAGTTTAATCTCATCATCATAGTTGAAATTTATTACTTTTATTATATGTAGTCCTCCTTGTGCTATTCTCACCACATCATGAATTTTCCTACTGTGAAGAAAACCAAACAACTCTTTTGAGATGAAGTTAGGGAAAATGTTTTCAAGCCTATTTACTGAAACTATTGTGGAAATGTTGCATAAAGAATTGCATGGTGAGATAGGGCCATAATCATCAAAGTTTTATGGATCATTTTGCTCTAGAATTAGAACTACAAATGTGTCATTTAGTGCACCCAATAGTTCATCAGGAACTTCAGCTTCTTTTATCACTCTTAGCAACTCCTCTTCTCGTAAGTCATAGAAACACA
Organism: Pinus taeda; assembly: GCA_000404065.3. Classification (NCBI taxonomy): domain Eukaryota; kingdom Viridiplantae; phylum Streptophyta; class Pinopsida; order Pinales; family Pinaceae; genus Pinus; species Pinus taeda. The sequence continues at coordinate 4,890 of APFE031712535.1, forward strand.
TTAAATTCCATTGTTCAAATGTTGACTTGGATTATTTTCCATCTTAAAAGATTGTAGAACTGATTTGAGTCCTTTGGTCACTTTAGCTTATAATTTCTCATTTTGTTGTTCACAATTCTCTTTAACGTTTGTCTTAGGATATTCTTGGAATAAAATTTTGAAGTTCCTTACTATTTATGCTATCTCTGAGAATTTTCTTAGCTCCCTCTAGGTAGTTCACATTCATTCAAACAATAGTGCGCTAGGCACTGTGGTATAGCTAGGTTGCACCTTATGCAATTTTTATGCTTTGATGCAAGCGGTTGAGGGTGCTATTTTGTAGTTTGGATTGGCGATTACCTCTATACAACAAGCCTTGACTCCAAAAGTGTTAGTGATGCCTCACTAGATTAGACCTTTTGACAGTTTCCAATTTGATGGTTGCTTATCATGTTTGAAAACTTTGTATACAATTGTTTTCGTATGTTATTTGAAGGTGGAAAGGTATGCAAATAACATGCAAGATAACTGCCACTTTCCTATGGATCTTTTGGTTTGTTTCTTCAGCTATTACATTCTTTGTTGTACCACTTGTTTGCGAAATTTCAACATGATGTGTAGTTATTTTCTATTGTGCTCGTGCTCCTACTTTGGAAGTCTCAATACCCCTAATCCTAGTGTAAGGGGCTCATTGAACTCATCCCAAGGATCCTCCACTAATAATAATATAGTCATCTCCAACTACATTAACAATTGTGTACCAAAAGATAATCATTGATTGATGAAAAGGACACATGGCTCCAAACTAGATGCTCAATGTCCAATGTCAATGTGTCATTTGTTACGATGCAAAACTCTGAAAATGTAGATTTTCCTTGAAATTCTGCAATTTCTATGATGACACATTTGAAACTAATTTCATTGCATCAAGACACAGGGTTTCTCTATGATAGATCAACAATAGAATAAAAGAAACACAAAGATAAAGAACACAGTCACGCAATAACACAATATTTTTCTAGGAAACCCAACTGGGAAAATCCTTTTCTTGCAGTAGATTTCATTGAGAAAAATTATGAGCATTCGAATTTCTTTACAAGATAAATTGTTTCAATAGAAAACACAATTGTTCTCTTTGCTAATACTTAGTTGAAGCTCCCTGCAAGAACCCTTGATCCAACTCCTCCCTCCTTGTGCAATCTCGCTCCTATTTCCCACTATTTCCTAGCGCATATTTGAGCCCCTATTATTTAGGATTTTCTCCCTAAATCTTAGTGCACATCACAAGGAAATTTTCTCTCTCAAACTGCATATAGGCTTCTCCTTACATGCTTTGCTTGCAATAACTCTTTCTTACATAAACTTGTGCTCAACGTTATGATACAATAATGTGCCTTCATCCTTTTATGCCTTTCGACTCATGCTATGAATGGCAAGTTAATTTTTAGAACTCACACTTGTGATTGAGTTGTTAACTGAGTCAGACTCTTCTAGCTCATCCTTGCTTCAGTTAGACATTGAGACTCTCACTTGTCCTTTTCCAAATATAAACTCGCACTTGGAGAACAACAAACTGAGCCTTTAGTTTATACGCACAAGTTAAGTGCCCATGAATAGAATAAAAGAAACACAAAGATAAAGAACACAGTCACACAATAACACAGTATTTTTCTAGGAAACCCAACTGGGAAAATCCTTTTCTTGCAGTAGATTTCATTGAGAAAAATTATGAGCATTCGAATTTCTTTACAAGATAAATTGTTTCAATAGAAAACACAATTGTTCTCTTTGCCAATACTTAGTTGAAGCTCCCTGCAAGAACCCTTGATCCAACTCCTCCCTCCTTGTGCAATCTGGCTCCTATTTCCCCCTATTTCCTAGCGCATATTTGAGGCCCTATTATTTAGGATTTTCTCCCTAAATCTTAGTGCACATCACAAGGAAATTTTCTCTCTCAAACTGCGTATAGGCTTCTCCTTACATGCTTTGCTTGCAATAACTCTTTCTTACACAAACTTGTGCTCAACGTTATGATACAATAATGTGCCTTCATCCTTTTACGCCTTTCGACTCATGCTATGAATGGCAAGTTAATTTTTAGAACTCACACTTGTGATTGAGTTGTTAACTGAGTCGCACTGACTCTTCTAGCTCATCCTTGCTTCAGTTAGACATTGAGACTCTCACTCGTCCTTTTCCAAATATAAACTCGCACTTGGAGAACAACAAACTGAGCCTCTAGTTTATACGCACAAGTTAAGTGCCCATGAACTCGTCCTTGAACTTGTGCATGCTAAAGAAGGACCGATCGAGGAAGACCTTTTTCGCTACTATTTTCAGCACATCTTCTTAGCGAGGAAGGGATTCTGTACAAGTCCCAACCTATCTCTGAAATGGTCAAAACTGCTTCTTGCCAATGCCTTGGTCAAGATATTTGTTGTCTACTACTCTGTTGGAATGTACAGTGGCTTTGCTATCCCTTTCTGCACGCAATCTCTGAGATGATGATACTTGATCTTGACATGCTTTAAGCGATCATGAAACACTGGGTTCTTAGAGAGCTTGATACAACTATAATTATCACAGTGTATCATAGTAGGTTCCATCCTTTGTCTGAAAATTCCCACAGGCAACTTCCTCATCCAAATAGCCTCACATGCTACCAAATTGGCAACCATGTACTCGACCTCTGCTGAATTGAGTGCAACTGATCTCTGCTTCCTCCTATACTAGGAAACAACTGTTGACCCAATGCTGAAGACACCACTTGAAGTACTCTTTTGAACGATGGAGCACCCTGCCCAATATGCATCTGTGAAGCCCTCAAGCCTCACTCCATCAACTTGTTTGTACCACAATCCATAACCTGTTGTGCATTTGAGATACCTCAAAACATGCTTCGCAAAAACCCGCTGAACTTTGGTCGGTTCCATCATGAATAGCCTTAGTTAGTTGACTACAAAACAAATATCAAGTTGTGTGTTGACCAAGTACATTTACGACTCGATGAGCTGCTTGTATACTGTAGCATCCACTCGCTTTGTTCTACTAGCCTCCACCTTCCTCCAGTTTGTGACTAGAGGCGTGGTCATGGGGCTGCTATCCTACATATGAAATATTTTGAGAATCTCTGTAGTGTACATCCCATGCCCCATGAAGATCTCACCATCTCCCTGACAAATCTCCAAGCCAAGGAAATAGTGCATAAGCCCCATATCCTTCATCTCAAACTCCCTTGCAAGGTCCTCCTTGCAATCTTGGATCCCGCTATCTGCTCCAGTCAATATAAGGTCTTCAACATGGATCATTAGAATGAGCTAAAGCCCTTCAACCATGATGTAGTACATGTTGGCATCTGTGTCACTCTTAGTGAAGCCCAATACTCAAAGGTAGTTGTCAATATGAGTGGAACATGCTCTCGGAGCTTGCTTGAGCCCATAACGAACTCTCTTTAGATTACACACGTGTCTCTCTGCGAAACTGCTCAAACCCCTCTAGTTGCTCCATATAAATCTCTTCCTCAACTACTCTGTTGAGGAATGCTATCTTCACGTCCATCTGGTGGATCTTCCACCTTGCTGCCACACAATTTAGTAGGTATCCTAGGAGGGGTACCTAAGGGACAACTGCTAGACCAAATGACAACAATGGGACAAAGACCCACTGTCACCTCAGTCAATGCCCCCTACTCTTTACGAACTTTCACCGATGGGAGGAGTCCTAGTATGAGGGGAAATCACTATTTATGATGAAATCGATGACTAGGTATGAAGTGATTTCCAAGGCCCATTCAAAGGAGAGGCTCAAATAAAGGTTCGATGATTTCAGAGAAGTAAAGGGCTCTCCAAGAAAGACATATGAGGAGACCTAGACCTAGGGCTTATGATATCCAATAATGACAAGGAAGCCTAAGGTCAAGGCTCCAAAGATGATTAGTACTACTCAAGTGACAATAGGCTTTGAATGATGCTTATATGCCTTTAAATAGACCTTCGCTATCCTTGAGAAGCCTAGAGTGGGACCACACAAGACCTAGGATTTATGTATAATCTTGAGAGAAGACTCTTCAAATTTCAAAATGCTCTCGAGGTCATAGTGGGATGGGAGAAAGGGTTTGAATGATTTATTCCACCGAATACTATGTGCCAAAACCCTCAAGAAATCCAACAAACCTAAATGTTCAAGATGGGCTTCAAAGTTGGAGATAGGGCTTGGGATTTCTCAAGAATGAACTGTGGGAATTGCATGAAACTTGAAGGATCACTAGAGGCGACACCAACGCAGTAGCCTATCAAAGTGGATTTGAAAATTTTCTCTCGTAATGAATTTCGTAGGAAGCCCTAGCTAGCTTGTCTAGGTTTGGAGGTCGAAAAATTTGGAGGAGAAAAAGAGGAGGGAAGAAGGGGTGATCACCAAATTTATTCGCATTAGTGCCTTGTCCTTGGCTGTGGAGTTTACGTGATTCGAAATTTGGTTGAAATTGTCTTCAAGGAGGCTAGAAAATGATGCCCCAACAAGCACCCTCTAGCATTTACCCACCCAATATTGATGGATTTTCATGGAAAGAAAACAAGTTTTACTCCAATAGAAACATTCATCTACTTTTTATCAATGAGTAACATGTACAAATTTGCAATTTATCAATCCTTTATAATTATATTCAATAATTAGGGAACAAGAGAAAAAGCTAGTTACAAAATTTCAACACATTAGACATTTTCCATGTAAAAATATTCAACAAGATTACTTACAAGATGAAGAGAGATATATCCAATCCAAGATCAAGAAGATGGCTCCAAGAGAGAATGAAATTTCAGCTCCAAAAATATTGAAATGCATCAAGAGATCTCTGATAGACAACCAAGAAAGAAGTGTGGAATTTTCAAGAAGAGATATCTAAGTCAAGTGTTGATGTCTAAATACAAATGAGGTCTCTTTAATTTTATATGAGCCTCCCACAATTTCAAATTGATCTCATTAGCCTAATTAAGCCCCTAATAATATTTTAATGTGTAAATAACAACTCTTTTGGTGGCAAGCCCACCAATAGCTACAAACATCAATGATAACCCATCCTAAGAGGGCCGGAAATGGTACAATAATGTCAAAAGAGGGCCATGGAAGTCCTAATAGACTCCTCAAGCGTTATGATGAGTGACGAGGCTCCATAAACAATGGTTAAGAGGGTGGCCCCTTATCTCCAAGAAAAACATGAAGTGGTGCTCCAAGGTACCTCTTGGGCACAAGTAATGGTCTCATGGGTCTCCAACTGGATCAAACATGTCAATGCTCCATCAATAAGGCTAGAATGATGACAGATACCCTCCCATGTCTCTTCGGATAAGACAAAACCCCATTTGGGCCCTAGATCAATTGCTAAGTGTCAGATGCAAATGTGTGGCTGATTAGGCAACGCAGTCCAAGTGCATCATCATCTCTGTATGGATGGGGAACAATCAATGCTGAAGAAGCCCATGGCGTGGCAATCAATGCTTTGTTGTGGTGGAGGCCCATGGCTCTCAACGGCGAACGCTCACCCTACAACTGCCATTATGACCCTACGAAGGGATTGGACCTTGTATAGGGAGTCTAAGTCCAAATTGGAGACCCACCTTCTAGTACAACAATCCATTAGTGCAATTGAGTAAGTAAGCTTACTAACCAAGGGCAAAAGTGGACATTTCATGTTAGTTTTTGTAGTATCGGTTGTGTTCTAGTCACATAATTTTGGGGAGAGGCTAGAATACATGAGATCTCCATAACCCATAAATCATTTATGGAAATTCCACCTAGAGATGGCTTAATTAGATTATTAACCTATTTTTAATGTTTATTAAGTCTAAACTTAGGAAAACTGGTTAATTAATCAGAATTAATTAAGTCAAGGTGAGAATTCTCTAGAAACTCACATGGGTCGACTCTGATATGATCTTGGCCCTTAATTAAGTTTTAATCTTGGTCGTTGGTGCTCCAATAGAAGATTATAAGAAGAAGTCGATGGGCACTTGGAGAATACACTTGAGACACTTGTGGAGTTCGATTTCCAGAGAGCAGCAACAGTTGCCGGGAAGCCAGAGATTGAAGCAGAGGCAGTGAGGGGTAGGGACAGTTAGGTTGGAGGAAGTTTTCCAGATCTAGCGAGTGCATTTGCTGAGAGGTTGAAGTTTCTCCATGAGGTTGCGCAGTCTTAGCGCAGATGCCTTAGAGGGTCGGTTCGATTTGTTGAGGAAGGAAGACGTTTTCAATTCCAGAGGCTGGGTGGAGAGGTTCCAGAGTGCCGAAGAAGCATTTTTCTAGCCAACAACAGGCATGATTGCTTGATTAGCAGATGATTTGGGCAACGCGTGTGGTAGGCAACTTTAGCTTGACGCAAAGCTTGCGCAGGCCAAGTTGGACAACTTGCTTTTCAGTAGTAGTCGAGAGCTGGGATTCCTCGGAGTGAGGATAGTTTCCCCTTATATATTTTTGCCAGTGTTTTGTCTGCAGGATTGCCAGTTTTCGACATCCAAATTATTGTACTAAGAGTTTCTCACTGCTGCATAATAATAGAACCCTTAGCTGCTGCACCGATTTTCCCAAGTTGGGTTTTTCCAGGGACTTTAGTCCAAAAATAACTGTGTAAATTTTATGTGTGTGTGTGTGCTAGATTTTTTCAGTTTCCAGTGCTATTTTCTTCCATAGTTTTATTTGTGAAGTTTTCAGTAGTGAATTATTCGTTGTTTGTATGGGCAAACAAACTGTTAATTAATTTACAGTTAGAAGAATAATTTCCAGTCGCAGCAATAAAATTTCGTAGCGAAATATTCTGAGCTATAGAATAATTTCGTAGTGCTGAAGTTTTCACATTTCATAGTGGCATGCCCTTCCAAATGTGCTTTAGAATTTATAGTTGTTACCAAGCTCAACAAGAGAGGTTAATAAAGGATCATATTAAGTGGTTTCAACCTCTAACGGAGTGACAGGTCCATGGTACACCTATCAAATGGCAGAGGTCATGTGAAATAATGATGGAACAGAGTGGGGGCAAAGGGAAGGCTCTAAACCACATGCCATAGTACAAGGGTAGCTATGATGAAGGAGGCCCACACATTGGGTATATGGATGTAGGAGGGAGTAGTCGTGGTAGATGAGTTCCCTTGACCTTTATTTTTCCACCCTTCTTCATATGCCTTTTGCCTTTATTGATTTTTCTTTCTTTTATTGCTCGGGACTCCAGGGGATGGGAGCATGATGTGTATGATAAAGAAGTGATCACCACCTTAAGGTTGGGTAGTTCATCACCCACCAAGGGTTGAGACAATCATGGGTTTCTTAATGATGCAGGTGGCACTCATAGGGGCCCTAGGAACTGTTATTGCTCAAACTAGCAGGGGTCCTAGAAGGGGATCCTAGAGGGACAATCGCTAGGTCAAGGGAAACAATGGAGCAACAATAGCCCACTGTCACGTTAGCTAAAGCTCCCTACCCTTTACGGAATTTCACCAATGGGAGGAGACCTGGTATGAAGGGAATCACCAGATAAATGAGTCAATAAATGAAGAAAGAATGATTCCTAAAGGCCTATTCACAAGAGAGACTCAAATTGTGGTTTGTTTGTTTGAAAAGCAAGGTGTAAGGCTCTCTAAGAAGGGCCACGGGGATTTCAAGGTCTAGGGTTTACGAATAAGACTTATAGTGGAGGGGCCTAGTCCAAGAAATCTTTGTGGAAACTTGGATTCCAAGTGGTCTTTGTGAAGTTGTCCTTAAGAGGTTGTGGGACCACGTAACACCAAGTGGACCCACAATTAGGTCAAGGGGGTGGAGTTGATCAATCAAGGGTAGGCTTGACCTAATTGTGAAAGATAAGAGGATCAATGGACAAATCTTGTTGGAATATAATGCAATGATCCAAATGAGGTCACTAGCCAAGGGAAACCTAGAGCAAGAAACGGTCCTCGATCTAGGGCTTGCAATATCTCGAGATATCAACGTCGTATTTGCTTCAAATTTGGAGGGCCTCTAGAGCAAACTCCAGCGTAGTTGTGGACCAAAAATCGAAGTGTTTGGATGGCTAGATTGTGAGATAATTGATGCCCTAGGTGACCTATATAGGTTAGGCCTAGAAAGAAAGCGATAAAGGTGAGAAAAATATGCATTAAAGTGATCACCTATGGAGGATCAGTGCCTAATCATTTTGGAGAAATGGAGTCAAGAACAATTTCACTTCATCACCGAGGCTTCTAGAACAATTTCGCATGGCAAATTAGGGCATGAGACAATTGCTTCAAGGTCTTTATACTTCGATGTGTAATATGTGATGACTTATCAAGATAAAAGTTCAACAAATTATCTCTTGGAACATTCGCTTATTCAAACATGGTCCATGACATGATGCAATGCTATAAAAAGACAAATTTCCACATTTCACACAAGAAAAGTAGCGAATTTCAGCCTAGTATAGCGAAATTCCCCATCAACATGCATGTGACATAAAAAAATGATAAAATAGCATTAAAAGAGAACTTACATGTGAGAACAAGTATATCCAATCATCATCATATGCCAATATAGAAGCTCCAAGATAAAAATGAAGAGATCCAAACATCAAAATTCATCCATCCATCCAATTTCATCCTCCAAAAGAATAGCGAAAATCTCTCAAGAGAGAGTGATCCAATCCAATTGATGATGAGAGAATGAATCAACTCATCATCTATTTATACAATGTCTAATGAATTCGATTTAGCTAATTTTGGCCTAATTAGCCTCTAAAATAAAATAATGTGCAAAATAACAATAACATTTGGTGACAAGCCCACCAAATAGCTTAATAATACACAAATAAGCCTCTCAAGAGGTTCGAATGATCATCAAAGTGAGTCGTTGGGCCTTTGAGGAGGCCTGATGAAGTCCAAAGGGTACTATGATGAAGAAAATTGCTCCATACATAGTGGACAACAGGTTGGCCCCTTGTTATTTAATCAATAACTTGTGGTGCTCCCAAGTGGGTGTGGGGGCACAAGGACAACCTCATGGGTCTCCGAATGGGTCAAATATGCCTGTAGACCATCTGTAAGCGCTGGAGTGATGACTTAAACCATTCGTTTGCAGTGGGGGCATCTTGGAGCATTTGCCAAGTGTATGGTGCAACTGTGGAGTTGGCTAGGCATGGTGGACCAGGTGCATCATCCTCATCCAAAAAGGTGGAACACGGGCAATCAATGAACACTGCTGGGGAAGCATGAAGTGCTGTCTGCTATGGTGGATGCTCATTGCTCTCAACGCTCACCCTACAAGTGCCAATGTGGTCCTTTTGAGAACTAGGACCTCATATAGGGAGACCAAGCCCTAAATGAAGACCCACCTACAATCCTGCACAAGATCCAATGTGTCCCCTTGCCCTCCAATACAACAAATCAGTAGAATAATCAAGTAATAATGCTTACAAGTTATGGGATCAATGGGGCACTTCATGGTGGCATGCCCTTCTATAGTGGGCTTTGGCAAGTACAAATGTCTTCAAGCTCAAAAGGGGGGTTAACCAAAGACCCTATTAGGTGGTTTCAACCTCTAAAAGGGATGGCATGTCCATAGTACATCTTTTAAGAGGTGGGTGACAAATGATACAATGATGGAATGGAGGAGGGATTAGGGGAAACATCCAGACCACATGTCAAGGTACATTGGGTAGCTATAACAAGGGAAGCCCACACTTGGGTATATGAATGTAGGAGGGAGAAAATCATGGTACACGAGTTACCCCGACCTTTGTTTTTGCACCTTTTTTCATCTGCCTTTTACCTTTGATTGATTTTTCTTTATAATTGCTCGGGGCTCCAAAGGATGGAGAGCATGATGCGTAATATGTGGTAGTGGATACCCCCCTTGAGGTGGGACAATTCATGGCCCACCAGGGGTTGGGACAATCATTGGTTCCTTAATGATGTAAGGGGGCTCATCTAGGGCCCATAGGAACCAGAGTGATGGCCATAGATAAAGGGTAGAGCTCATGTTTGGCTTTTGCCCACATACTAAATTTGTATGTCCTGACCATCTTTTGCATTTTGTGGTACGTTTCCTGTTGAGAGTGGCCAAATTATGCTTTTTTGTTTTCATTTTAGTTGCATTAACCTCTAGGGCATTGTTCCAAGCTCGACCCAAGGTGTGGACAAGTGGGAAGGGGAGGCTAACCCTATGTGGACCCGGACGGGAAAAGAGATGAATGGGGCTCAAATGAGTGGACAGGGAGTAATGTAGGTGATATCGGGAGGCTGGACCACGCAACCAAAATTGGGATTTCCCATGTAGTTCCAACTCTAAAGCTAGTGGCTAGTAAAGGAGATCCCACGAGATTAGGATACAAGGGCAACCGTCAAATCAGGCAATGGAGACAAGAACACAGACCCAACCCACTCTTTCCGCCGAATCCCCCCACCAATTCATGCCCAAAAGTTCCCATGATAGGTAAGGAAAATTGCTTAATAATACCAATGAAAAGTCATACCTTTCGGGTCAAAAGGCCCACGTTCAAACATGCATTCATAATAGATGGGCGAGGGATCACATGGCTGGCTCAGGTGGCAGAGAAAATGACACATCAAGCTATTTGGGGGCTGCAAGCGGTTGCTGGCAGCCAGTTGAGGACCTTCTAGGAGAAATTTCTCCTATGTATACTACCCACAAGTGGTGGGTAACAGGAACTAGGGTGATGGCCATAATGATGGGGGGTGTAGGGCTCATGTTTGGCTTTTGCCCACGTGCTAAATTTTTATGTCTCGACCATATTTTGCATTTTGTAGTACATTTCTCGTTGTAAGTGGCCAAATTATGCTTTTAACTTTCTTTTTAGCTGCATCAAGCTCCGGGGCATTGTTACAGGCCCGACCCAAAGTATGGACAAGGGGAGGGGAGGCTAACACCTTGTGGACCAAATGGACAAATGTGGACCCAGATGGGAAAAGTGTGAAAAGGGGTTATAATGAGCGGAGGGGAGTGAGATGTATGGTGTCGGGAACTGGGACCATGTAACCAAAATCACGGTTCCCATGTAGTGCCACTCCTAATGCTAGTAGCCAATAGAGGAGATCCTACAGGACTATGATACAAGATTAACCACCAAGTTGGGACATGGGAATTGTTGATTTCGGGTAGCATCGGATGTACTCTAAGCCTCAAAATTTGTAGGGAGGCTAGGACACATGTATTCTAGAATACCCAGAAATCGTTTTGGGAAATTCCACCTGGAGACAGTTCTATTAAAATAATGAATTATTTTTAAAGGATGCCTAAGTCTAAACTTAGGAAATTAAAAGAATTAAAGGGTATTAATTAAACCGGGGTGAAACTTCTAGAAGAAGACGAGGATCAAGTCAAAATGATCCGAGCCATTGATTAGAATCTGATTTGGGTTGTTGATTGATCAACGAGAGGATTATAAGAAGAGGCTTGATAGTAGCACAATAGTTGTCGGAGAAGTCATCGAGGAGATTTCTTGTAGTGAGGGGCAGGGATAATTTTCCGGTTGGAGAGTTTTCTGATTCGGGTGTTGTCGCATAATTGTCACGACAACGCTTAGACCGGGGGCTGTCACCCTGATCCCTGATCTCTCCGTTTAAGCCTGTCTCCTGTGGCTAAGGGGGGTAGACCCTATGGGATAATGGATGACCAACTAGGGACCAGTTGGGTTGGGAGACACGAGGGGCAACAAGCACTTAATTGATTTTATTAAGTTAATAGACCAGTGCCTTATGAAATAAATGATTAAACGATTA
>APFE031712535.1:18479-37298 GCA_000404065.3 Pinus taeda
TTTTTTCAATTCTTAATTTTTATTTTTAAATGGATCCTCGAACTTAGCCTTTGGAAAAATTACCTAGGACCTAGGACTTTAGGACTTATGAGGGGATTAAAACATTTTCTAACCCTCAAGACACTTTACATCATGAACTTTACAATTTTACATCTTAAAGGGGAAAACCCATTTGACATAGACCCCCATAGACCACCCAGTTCTGCGACCAAACATATTCTAGCAGATCAACGCACTAGGATTCCCCTAAGATTCTAATGACAAAATCCATTCTGGCTTTGGGGTTAGGTTGAAGGAAAACTCTGCCGATCATGGATCGGTGAGACAAAAAACCTTCCGGAACGTAGATTATCACTAGAAAATTAGGTCCACCTGGGCAATTTACATACATGACTCAAATCTGCTAAGATTATTTACAATTTTATACATGCATACTGGGTTTACAACATAACATGATCAGGTCGACGATGACTGTCGAATGGCACGGACATGTCGATCAAGGGCTATCCCTTTTGTGAAGAAAAGGGGGTGTACTGCTAATAGGTAGTTGACACGTAGTGGTCAACACTGGGGATACATTGCAGACGAGGTAGAGAGAGATCCAAAAGAGGCAACACAGAGCCACGCTGGGCAGTGTAGAGCCACGCTGAGGCAACTCAGAGCCTGAGAGGAGATTCGTAGTTTTGCTGAGGAGATTCGTAGTTTTTGCTTAGCTCAAATCCAGTGTCAGGAGCCGGGGTGTGAGACTGGAGGGCCAGAGGATTGAGCATCCAGCCGACAAATCGATCAGTCAGAAGGAGTGACACAGTCACCATTAGCTGTGATGCAGAGCAACGCAGTGATTGCGCAGAGGCTGCACAAAGGCAACGTGCGGTGAGCCATTTAGTGGCTGGATGAGTGTCAGATCTCTAGTGATAGTGTGAGGGATTTCTCACTAATTTCTCTGCCAATTAGATTCTTTGTATCGGATAACCAGTAAGGCATCCAAAGATTGTATTTAGAAACTACTGCATAATAATACAAACCCTCAACTGCTGTGCTAGTTTTCCCACATTGGGTTTTTCCGGGGACATTTGTCCCAAAACAACGGTGTCATTTGTGTGTGCTATTTCTTGTTTCGGCATATTATTTAAGTTGTGAAGGCAATGATTGTATTTATTTTGATGTTTACTGTATAATACTATAAATAGCTTGATTCAGTAGGATAAATATAAGCAGTTGATGCAGTAGTGTTTCGGGGATTCCGAATTTTCATAGGAACAAGCGTACAATCCAAGCCCATTCTTTCCATCGAATCCCCCAAGTGATCCATGTCCAAATGTGCCCAAGAAAAGAAAGCATAAACACCTATTACATAATGAAAAACCATACCTTCGGGGTTGGAAGGCCCACCTTCAAACATACGGTCATAACAAATGGGCAAGGGTACACAATGGTTGGCTCAGGGGGCAAAGGATGGTGGCACATTGCGCTATTTGGTGGCTGGTGGCTGCCGGTTGAAGACAAATCTAGGAGAAAAAAATCTTTTATAGGGGTCACCCTCTGGTGGTGGGTAACACACCCCATTTGTGCTGTAGTTGCCAAAATAGTCTCGATGGATGAATACTGTGCTACTAGGGCAAATATCTCATCATAGTCTATGCCCTCAATTTGTGAGAAGCCTTTGGCCACAAACCTGACCTTGTACTTCTCCACACTCCCTTCTGCTCTATGCTTCACGTTGTACACCCAACGTGAGCCTACTACTGATTTTCCTTCATGTCGTGGCCCAATCTCTCACACATTGTTCTTCATGATGGAGGAATATTCCTCCACCATAGCATCTTACCAAACCCGCTGAGAAGTTGCTTCCTTATAACTAGAAGGCTCAACATCCACCACCCTTTTCATTAGTGCCATATATCTTGTGTAGCTCTGTGGCTGCTTCCTCTACCTGAACATGGTCCTAGGAGCTTCAACTTGCTCATGGGTCTCCTGAATCAACTTCTTGAGCCACTTGCCCCTTCCTCCCTGTGTTAGGAGTCTTTAACTGAGTAGCTGTCTAGTGTTGTCATGGTCTTTTGAATCTTCTCATCATCATCTCGCTTTGTATCCTGTTGTGAATCCTGCTGTGCAAGCCTCTTGCCACTTGGCTAAGACTCAATTTGTGATCCTGACTGAGGCTCCTCCTTGTTGGAAAATCAAGGTATTTGTAGATTAATATTGATTCTCCTTTACTTGATAATTAATTGTGATATTTGTTGGTATTTTATTAATTCCCCACAATTGGGGAAAACTCGAACAATCCACTTATAAAATTAGATCAAACTGAGACTTCCAAGACCCAAAGACCAAGACAACTTCCTCCATAAGATCCCCAAGTCAACCCTCCAATTTTGTCAAGATTCATCTTCAATAAGAATAGTTGACCTATCAGAAGATGTCTTGTCCACATAGATGCTTCATCCTCCCAATGGCTTCCTTCTTATATTTTGTTTAATCCTCTTCTAGCTCGCATATTACAGTGATTATGGCTTTGTACTTCATATATATATATTAGTCTTTCTGGGGCTTGCAAGTCATCATAGAGATAGCCTTATTAATAGCACATCTTAACTTTAGGAATTCACATTTTGTCCATATTATATGTCACAAGAAATTCAAATCTTCTTACATCTCTTTAACACAAAGAGACTCACTCATTCTACCTCAAAAGACTCGTATATATATCTCTGAACTTCCACGAAAAATTCCTTCCACACTGAGAGAGAACATGTGCCAATTTATATTAGTCTGTCCAGCGAAGGGGCGTGTCTCTTTGGGTAAGTCGACTTAACATTCTGGAGGGATGACTTGTCATCTTGGAGGACAATTTGAGTCTTAACAAAAATTTCTTTCCTTTTTCTTACAAAGAGTACAAATGAACTTTGACTCAACAAAAACCTAGAAGCATGAAGAACATGCTTTGTTGAAGAAATAATAATATAATCTTTTTCTTCTTTTGCTTTTGTTTACAAGTACAAAGATAAATATGAAGACTAAACCTAGGACTCCCTCAAAGCTCTGGACTCCTTAAACCTCACATCCTGCTTGAGAACTGTCTTCTTGAGTCCTAGTAGATACACCCTGTATGCCTCAATTGTCTCAGTGTATCCCATGAAAATACCCTTTTTCGCCGTGGGCTCCAACTTCTTCCTGCTATCTTTGGGCACATGGTAGTAAACTTTTTTGCCAAAGTTATGGAATTTGAAACATTAGGCTTCTTGCATGTGAAAACTTCCTTCGGTGAAACTCATCCAAGAACCCTTTGTGGACTCCTATTTTGCAAAAATACTATAGTGTTGCATGCCCACAAGAACATAGCCGGTCCCTGTATGCATGAGCTCTCTCATTGTATCCCATGAAAATACCCTTTTCTGCCGTGGGCTCCAACTTCTTCCTGCTATCTTTGGGCACATGGTAGTAAACTTTTGTGCCAAAGATAAAGAAGTGTGAAACAATAGGCTTCTTGTCTGTGAAAGTGTCCTCTGGTGAAACTCGTGCAAGAACCCTGTGTGGAGTCTGGACTCCTATTTTGCAGAAATACTGCAGTGTTGCATGCCTCTGCCCACAAGAACATAGGCAATCCTTGATCATGCAACATGGCCTTGACTACCCCAATAATATTGCAGTTCTTCCTCCCAGTCACCCCATTCTGTTGAGGGTTATGGGGTGCTATTAGCTCTCTCCTCATGCCCTCCTTAGCATGTATTCTCCACCATTGTCACTCCTCATTCTCCTAATCTTCTTCCCGGTTTGGTTTCTATTTTCTATCAAGGCTTTAAACTCCATGAACTTGGTTAAGACCTCATCATTCTTCATAAAAAATATCAAAGTTTTCTGAGAATAATCATCAATGAAAGTAACATAATACTCTAGTCTCATAGGAGACGGAGAAGAGAAGGGCCTGCATACATCTGAACGCACCAACTCGAAAATCCCTTTGGCTCTACTATCTTGGTCCTGAAAACAAGTCTTGGCATACTTGTCAAGTTTGCACCCCTTACACACATCATGTTGATCAAAATTGCATGCTAGTAATCTTGTGGCAATCTGCTTGAAAAATCTTTGGCGCCCCATGACGCAAATGTCCGATGCGTCTATGCTAATGTTCTCCAACATCTCTACTCTACTCATAACCTGCCTCGTTGCTCAAGGCTACCAATGTCTCAACTTGCAACCTGTAAAGGTTCTTCACCCTCACACTTATCTGCCTCACTGCTCCAAAAGCTAAGTGCTGGAGGTATGTCTTACCTGTGTTGAAGATGACATCATAACTCTTGTCCTCAAGGGTAGATACTGAAACAAGGTTCTCCTTTAGTCTTGGAACATAAAGGACATCTTTGAGATGGAGAGGGCTCCCAGACTCCCTCTCAAAGTTGAGAGTACCAACTCCCCTCGATGCTTACTTGTCATCATCTCCTAACTCGATTAGAAACTGCATGTCCTTCTCCTTCAACTGGTTGTAATACTCCCCGTTCTCGATCACCTGGAAGGAGGCTGCAAAATCAATATACCACGTGCTGCTCCCTATTGAGCTTTCCACGCAAGCTATCAATAAGAAATCATTCTCAAATTGGGAAGCAAACCCATCTACCTCAGCTGATGTAGCCACATGATTCTTACTGAACCTTTTATTCTGATTTGGACACTTAGTAGCACAATGCCCAAACTCATGGTAATGGAAGCACTTGATATTACTTAGATCCTTCTTCTTCTTGCCCTTCTAACTGGACTCGACCTTCCCTTTTCCTTTCTTATCGTTGGCTTTGCCTGCCAGGGAAAAGTTCTCCTTGTCCTCTGTCTTTGCTGATCTACCATCTCGGGTCCCTCTCTGAACCTCCTCATGAACGTAGTCAATCCATAACCTTTCCCAATTGGGAAAATTCTCTCCTCCACTGACAACATCCTAGAAACCATACCAAGACTTGTGAAGTCCTAGTAAAGTAAAACTCACAAGATCTTGCTTAGGTATAGTGAAACCCACACCACCTACCTCATCTCAAACCTAAGTGAACTTCGTAAGATATGTGACAATGGGCTCTCCTTGTCTCATCCGGATACTCCTTAGCTTCTCCTTAAGAGCAAACTTCCTGGCATCACTAGTACTTCGATATAGATCTAAGATGGTTTTGAACATCTTAAAAGATGTCTTCTTCTCATGGATATGAGGAACTATATGATATTTCAGCCCTTCCAGAATAATCCTCTTGGCCTTGATATCATTCTTAGTATGTTGGGTCGACTATTGGGGATCTTGTGGTGGTGGTATATTCTTGACAAACTCTCCCACCCCATTATCCTCCAATACTATCATGATCCTCCCTTTCCAAGAGACGAAGTTAGAGCCTCCCTCTAAATAGTGGTTTGATCTCAATCCTTGGAACATTGTCCTGGTTACCTAAAGAGCTCTCCTTCACAATCTAGCGCTAGCCTTCTTGACTGATTTGCGTTGGTCACATACTGATCTCGGTGCTGGTCTTTGCACTGATCTCTGCTTTGATACCATGTAGATTTTCCTTGAAATCTTGCAACTGCTGTGACGACAAATTTGAAACTAATTCCGTTCCACCAAGACACATGATTTCTCTACGATAGATAAGCAATGGAATAAAATAAATATAGAGATAAAGAACACAGTCACATAATAACACAATATTTTTCTAGGGATCCCAACTGGGAAAACCCTCTTTTTGCAGTAGTTTTTCTTGTGAAAAATTTTGAGCAATCAGATTTCTTTACAAGACAAATTGTTTGAATAGAGAACACAACTATTCTCTTTGCTAATACTTAGTTGAAACTCCTTGCAAGAGCCCTTGATCTAACTCCTCTCTCGTTGCGTAATCTGGCTACTATTTCTTAGCACTGGAAATCCATACTTCCTAGTGCAGATCTGAGCCCCTATTATTTAGGAATTTCTCCCTGAATCCTAACGCATATCACAAGGAAATTATCTCTCAACTCTGTCTGACACAAACTCGTGCTCAACAATATGATACAATGATGTGCCTTCGTCCTCCTTTTAAGCCTTTCGACTCATGCTTTAACTGGCAAATTAATTTTTAGAACTTGGACTTGTGATTGAGTTGTTGACTGAGTTGAACTGACTCTTCTAACTCGTCCTTGCCTTAATTAGAAACTGAGACTCTCACGTGTCCTTTTCCAAATATAAGCTCGCGCTTGGAGAAACACAAACTGAGCCTCCAATTTCTTCGCATGAGTTAACTACTCCATGAACTCTTGCATGCTTAAGAAGGACCGATCAAGGTCTTTCTTGACTAAGGCACAAGTCAAGATGATCTTTCTTGCTACTGTTTTCAACAAAAAAATGTTCTCTTCTTTCTATTTAACTCCATTTAGCCATTTGCAAGATTAACTAGAAATATGATGTTGTTTCTATGCACCGACATCCATCCCTTATCTACTATAGGAACTTCCATCCTTAGATATAGCTGCATCTGTTGAAGCGACAAAACTTATAGTTGTTTTTGCTTTTAAATGTAAAATACACTATGTATTGTAAATAATATTTTATTAATAAGATGAATAGTACAAGCATGAATGAATGTTACAATGAGCGCCCACTTATATACCTAGGCAGGTGCCCATTCATGAATGGTCATGTCCTTAGGGACATGTTGTTTCATTAATTAATCATTTATTCTTTCATTTATATTTATTCTATTTCTATATAAATTATATTCGTAACATTGCCCATTTCTTCAAAAGCTTTGTCCTCAAAGCTTTATCGTTGACAACTTTCTTCACCTTAATCGCTAACAATTTCCTTCACTTTACTCACGTCATTTTTGAGAAGCGTAACTGGTCACTGGTACCTCAACATGTATAATTTGTTGGTATTATTATTTTGGAACTAGTGTTTTTTTAGTTGTTTTAATTATATTGTTTATTTTTTTTTAATATTATTTTTTTATATTGATTTTTCTTCTTCTTCTATAATATATATATATAATATATATATATATATATATATATATATATATATGTTTTGTTTTGTTTTGTTATTATTATAATTATTATTATTGATACATATGTTAATTATAACTATTATGTAATGAACTATAGTTTATAATTATGTCAATTAATAAAAAGGGATGTGACCCGAAACGTAATTGTTGACTGGCCGAGAACACAAGAAAATGCGACAGTGATCGGGATAGATTGTTCAGCGGTGGATAACATGAAAATCGGTGATGGGACTGTGGCAAACAAGATACACAACAACAAGATTGTTGGGAGGGATGACATGGGAAAACACAGGCGGATAGCGAGCGGTTCTGGAACAGTGAGAGGAGACTGTACTTTGACGGAAATGTGAACAGTGGAAGCAGAAGGAGTAGACATCGAGGCAACAGGAAATGTGCGATGGGTGATGGTTGGGGTTGGCGGGGAACAGAAGCAAGGAGTCGGTAAACTGAAACATGAGAAACGACAGTCACATATTCCCCATTTTTCATTGCGAGTTGTTCTGTAACCTTCTCAATATCTTCAAGCTTTTCATTCTTTGTGGTGGATTCAAATATTATTTTTTCATCCTCTTTACTGGAAACACTTCCATCATCGAGTCTAGCCCGTAGCATTTTTTGTATTTGTAGTCTCTTTATAGATTCATCCAAGGCTCTTTCTAAGAATTCCCTCTTCCCAACGCCTAAAAATGGCCAACTTGAAATTTTATTCTTATATTGATTTCTAGCTCCATGATCATCCCTTGCAGCAAAAATTGAGTCAATGCTTGCATTGCTTGCTCCAGAGGGAGAAGAAGACACCATGCAAGGTGAGCTTTTGCTATCCAGAATACCTTTTCATGAAGAGAATATCCTAGCCAATTTTTTCATATATCGCAATTTCTTAATTGGTGGAGACTTCTTCTAGACATGCTTGAACCTTAGAACGATTCTTTGCTCTTTGGCTTCCATCTATTCCATCAGTTTTGAGAAATTTATTTCTTTATTTTCCTTATCAAGATATTGGGTTTCGGAAAATCTTTCAATATCTTTCTTATTGTTGTGTTGAACCTTCTCAATTTCAGATGGCAAATCCCAAGGCTATTTGGTTCATTTTTTTAGTTCTTCATATCAATTGTATTGAACAACTTATGATCTAAATTAACGTCTGGCACCCCAAGGATATTAATAGGAAGACTTGTCAAAGCTCTGGCTTCAACACAAGTATCTTTCAGGACAATTTCTTCCATTGTTGTGTTTGTGAACCCCGAGTCTGTCCTTTCATGAAGCAATTTATTCTCAAGGGCTCTTCATTGTATACAAAATTTTTCTTCTATTTTTGATGATTGTTTTTTCATTGGCATAAAGCTTTCCTTTACTATCTCATTATAAGGGCTTCGGGTGGCAATGTGATCATCATCACATTTTATTTTCTCCCCTTATTATCCGCGGATTCATTTCTCCCCTTGGAACTCTTTGCGTTTGCATCTCCCTCTCCATTACCAACATCAACTATTTTTCCCTTCTTGTTCATCATCAAAATCAATAATCTTAACATCTTCATCATCTACAATTGTATTTGCATCCTCAGTTGTCATATACCCACTTTGATTGTCATTCATGTCACCTTGAGGAGATCCTAACTCAACATGTTCAACATCATTTCTTGGTTAGAACATTTTCCATTGTTAGTCCGGTTATTGCTCAAACTAGCAGGAGGTCTTAGAGGGACGCCTGCTAGGTTAAGAGCAACTATGAAGCTAAAGCCCACTGTCACCACAACTAAAGGTTCCTACTCTTTACGGACTTTCACTGATGGGATGAGACCCGATATATGGAGATTCACTTGTGAAGGATAGATCAAAATGGATATGAAGTGATTTTAAATGACCTTTTCCTAAGAGAGACTCAAGAGTGGCACTTGCTTGCTTCTTAAACAAGGTACAAGATTCTCTAGGATAAGGGGATGAGGATTTAAGGGCTAACTTTAGAGGATGTGATTTGCAAAGGAGCTTCCCAATCCCTAAAATCCTTGTGGAACTTGGATTCCCAAGTTTTTTTTGAAGAATTAACTTTGATGAGGAATGGGACCACATAGGACCAAGTGAACCCAGGTTAGGTCAATAGGAGGGGGTTTAGCAACCAATGATGAGCTTGACCTAAACAACGAAGAGAAGGGGATTGAAGAAATAATTTTCACTTAAATGTGCCAAAATGGTCCCTATGAGGTACTAGCGTAGGGGAACTTAGAGAGAAAATCGGTCCCAAGGCTAGGGCTTGGGATATCCCACAATCCCATTGTCAGAATTTCCTCAAATTTGGAGACGACCTAGGAGACACACCAGCGCAAAAGAGGCCAAGGGATCGAATATTTTCCTTGGGTAGTTTGTCGGGAAAATGATGCCCTAAGTGACCTAATGGGGCTAGACCTAGAGAGAAGAAGGGAAGGTGAAGGAAAATGGTTTTAGGGTGACCACCTTATGGTAGATCAGTGCTTAATCCTTTGGGGAGATTGGAGTCAAGAAGAATAGTGAGAATGGACTTCATTTCTAGGTCAAGGAGGCTTCAAGGACAACTTCGCTTAGCCTTAGGGAAAGGGAGAGTGACCTTAAAGATTTATATTTCGTTTTGCAAAAAGAGATGGCTTGTCAAGATGAATTCAATGATAAAATTATCCATAGGAGAATTTCGTTCAACATACATTGGCCAGACATTGAGAGATGGCTATATAGAAACAATAATTCCACAATTTCGCAATAATGCATGCAACAATCAACCCTAGTATAGCGAAAATCCTATTATCAATGCATATGACAAGGTAAAAAAAGAATAGCATTAAATTTGTACTTACATGTAAGAGAATATATCCAACCATCAACAAATTTGCCAATCAAGAAGCTCCAAGGCAAGAGAAGATAATCCAAACATCAAAATTCATTCCATGTTCCAAAATTTCGTTCAGCAAGAAGGAATAGCAAAAATCTCTAAAGAGATCACAAGTCCAAAACCAAGTGATGATCCAAAAATGAACTCTCATCACTTGTATTTATAAACTTCCAAGGAGTTCGATTTAGCTAATTAGGCCTACATTAGTCCCTAAAATAAAATAATGTGCAAAATAACTAACTTTTGGTGACAAGCCCACCAAACTAGCTCATTAACAAAAGAATAAGCCTCTTAAGAGGTCAAATGATCAATAATACATGTCGTTGGGGCTTCTAAGAAGCCTGATGAAGTCCTTAAGTGCCATAATGATGAATAGGACTCCCAAAAGTAGTGGATAAGGGGTTGGCCCCTTGTTCTCCAAATAATAGAGATCTGTGATGCTCCCAATGGGTGTGGGGGCACACAAGTAACCTCATGGGTCTCCAAGTAGATCGAAGATGCCTGCAGACCATTTGTAAGGGCTTAGATGATGGTGTAAGTGATGCCACATCAGCATGCATACACGTCTTAGGTCATCTGCCAAGTGCATGGTACAACTGTGGGGTCGACTGGGCATGGTGAACCAGGTGCATCTTCCTTGTCCAATAGGTGAATCTCGAGCAATATCTGAACATCCCTGGGTATCCATGGAATGTTGTCTACTGATGTTGAGGCCCATGGCTCTGTACACACACTCTACATGTGCCAATGTAGCCCTCTGGAAGGTTAGGACCCCGTATAGAGAGACCAAACTTAAAAATGGAGACCATCTACAATCCTGCATAAGATACAATGCGTCCCCACACCTTCCAGTATATCAAGTCATTAAAGTAATCAAGTAAAAGAGTTTACAAATCATGACAATAAGTGGGCATTTCATAATGTCATGTTCTTCCATAGTGGGTTTTGGCATCTGCCAATGTCTCCAAGCTCCAAAAGGGGTTAACCAATCATCCTATTAGGTGGTTTCTACTTCTAAAGGGGGTGATATGTTTATGGTACATCCATCAAATGGTGTTGGCATGTGATGTAATGATGGTATGGAGTAGGGGACAAAGGGGAACAACCTGGGTCACCTCCCATGGCACAAAGGTAGCTAATAAAAGGGAAGCGCACACTTGGGTAAATAATGTATAGGAGGGAGCAATCGTGGTACATGAGTTATCCCAACTTTGATTTTTTCACCTTTCTTAAAATGCCTTTTGCCTTTTGTGATTTTCTTTGGTTAACTGCTCGAGGCTCAAAGGGATGAGATCATGATGTGCAAAGTATAGCAGTGGATACCGCCTTTTTTGGTGGGGCAATTCATTGCCCACCAGGGGTTGGGACAATCATGGGTTCTTGAATGATAAAGGAGACTCATCAAGGGCCTCCAGGAACCAGGGTGATGGCCATGGAAGGGGGAGGGCTCATGTAATGGCTTTTGCTGACATGCTAAATGTGTTTGTCCCGACCATCTTTTGCATTCTATGGTACAATTTCCTGTTGGATGTGGCCAATTATGCTTTTTCTTTTCTTTTCAGCTGCATCAACCTCCATGGCATCGTTCCAGGCCCGACCCAAGATGTGGGGCAAGGAGAGGGGGTAGCTGACCCTATGTGGACCTAGTGGAGAAATGTGGACACAGGTGGGAGAAGTGATGTAAGTGAGTATAATAAGTGGAATGGGAGTAATATGTGTGAATCGGGGAGCGGGACCGTGCATCCAAAATCGGGGTTTCCCATGAAATACCATCCCAGAAGCCCAAAGGTTAGTAAAAGAGATCCAATGGGACTAGGGTTCAAGGTTAACACCCCAAAAGAGATAGGGGGACAAAGGCACATACCTAGTCCACTCTTTCTGCCAAATCCCCCCATTAATTCATGTCCAATAATCTCCACAATAAGCAAACTAAAGTACTCAATTACCAAATAACAAGACATACAATCATGACAAATGGGTGAGGGACCACATGGCTAGCTCAGGTGGCGGAGAAATGGTACAATGAGCTAGTTGGGGCTGCAAGGGGCTGCTAGTTGCCGACTAAGGATCATCATGGAGAAATTTTTTCTCCAATGGATATCACCCACAATATGGTGGGTAACATCTGGCTCCAACTAGGACATGATCTCTCGAAGAGTTGGCGAAGCTGCTCGAACGAGATGTTATGAGAACATTAACAATCTCTTGGTCACTGCAGACCTGTTTCGTACACATATCAAAGACTAAACCCATGAGTCAACATGTCTCTATGGTGTCTTATGATCACCCATGCTTAGTGTTAGGTCGTAAAAATCAACGGAAAAATAAAATATGCAAATTTTAATCTAGATTCAACTAATCTACCATGAGAAATGTCATATGATGTTAGTTCTAATGCAAAAATAAGCATGCAATGCATCCTACCCTAATATGCTTATAGTAAGAGCAATACTAAGTGTAGTCATAAAGCTAGTGTAACCAACATATCATCATGTCACTATACATATGCCTGCTAATATGATTACTCATGAAACAAAACACAAAGCAAATGTGAACACAATCACATGGAGGGTGAAGTGGGTGGGAGTGGGAAAGCGTGATCTCCATTTGATGTAAAACGAAGCCATAAGAGAAGGGGAATAGGTCAATCTAGAAGTGCGGGGATTTCCCTCTAAGCACACAATGATGGAATGAAAGACCACTCTTAAGGACTCCCTATCACAATCATTGCTTATAATGTTACGCTTTGTAGATGCCACAAGGCTATGATGAGAGGGGAACGAAAGGTGAGGGACAAAAGAAGTGCAACAAATAGGTTTCCCATGGTGATGGTCAAATTGGGGAGGGGAGGTTGCAGAGAGATCATAATCATGAGGATGAGTCAAAGGAGACAAAACATATTCAATGAAGGGGTTTTCCTTGACACCATATTCAGGAGGGAGAAAGGCTCACGGTCACTTGGTGAGATCATATGAAAAGGGGCGAGGGATTCACTTGAGGAAGACTTGAGATGATGAACAAGAGGGAAACACAAAGGGAAGGGTGAAGTGTCATATTCAACGAGTTTTCCTTCCCCGAAATCATAACCCAAAGGCTCAAGTGATTTGAATATATAATCATAAGGAGGATAGGTAGGAGCCTCATTGCTTTGCTCATTATAAGCATCAAAGATTGGGTTTTCCTTAAAAGGAGAATAGATTACTTCCAACTGTCCCTCTCATGCAAGGGAAATAATAATTCTCTTTCCCAAGGGTATCGATGAATATGTCATCACAAGTAATGCTCGGGGTAAAGGGAAAACCAATATCAACATCATCCTCTTTGTCGGTATCATAAATGGGAGCACAATCAAATTGAGGCCCAACAATTTCCCGTTTCTCCTTTTCAACGCGGAAACAATCTCCAATGTCATCTTCGAAGGTGTTAGCACTCTGTGATTTCCCTAGGTTGGGAAAGGAATCCCAGAGGTAACCACAAACCACATCTAGGTCAAAATCTAGCTCTTCTGACCTGGAGATGGCTCTCTCACTTAGGTCACTCAACAAATAGGATATTAGGCTAGGTAATAGGCTCAACAAAGTTTGATTTTTTAAAGGTCTGTTGATGAGGAAAGTGGCAGATCCATTGGGCATGGAGTCATCACAAATCTGATTTTGTCCAGTGAGATGATGGAAAAGAGAGGGTTCCTTCACAGGGGCAAGGTAGGCATCTTTGGTGGTGGGTTTATATCGAATTGCTGAAGGAGGTGAATGTAGAAAAGGTGAAAAACTAACACATTAGAGCATCAAATCATGGATGAAATCTGAAGTGTTGTTTTACGGTTTACCTGAAACATTGATAACTTAGAAAACTAAAACAGAGCATTCATTTAAGATGAATTCTGAATTAATCATTTGGTTTTCCAAGCAAGAAGATTTACATAAAAGAGATGTAGACACATAAAGAAAACTTACAAGACTAAAAGAGCACAAAACCACCAAATTTCTGACTGATGAGTCCCTGCGATTTTCTCCTCTGCATTTTCATTCATTCACTGGAAAAAGTCTTCAAAAATATATAGTGCACAAAGAGTTTCTTCTCTAGTCTGATCAACAACCCCATTATAATGCTTCAAATCTCTCTATATACATCATTCGATTCATTCTCCCACTCTAGGCTCTAGGTGGTCCAATACACTGACAATAACAAAAAAAAATTAAAAATTTAGCTCATATGCTTACAACTAGGAGTAGCTTCACCTACTACCAATCACAACTTAATACATCATTGAATTGGAATATTTGTAATTAAGCCTTAACTGCATCTCCTAAAACAATATGCCACCTATCCATAATGATCTAACTAATTCTAGGAGCCAAAATTCGAATTTTGAAGCAAATTTGAGCTGACTGTCCAGACTTGCAACACATTGAAGTGGAGTTTATGCTCTGTATGGTTGTAGCGCCTTTCTGACCAAACAAAGCAAATGGGTATGCTCCAAATACTCCTGAGATGGTGAGGGACCTCCTAAACAAGATTCAAAACTGCTGCAAGCATCCCATTGGCCTGTTCCCTATTTTTGCAGCGCACTGTCTATTTTCACTGAATTTCTGAAAAAATAAGGGTTAAAAACTAGCTCATATCTCCTAAATCCTGATAGATGTTACAAAACAAAAGGAGGTTTTGTAGACGAGAATGTCCTTAAGAGAAATCTCTTTCGGTTTCCAAAAATTCTTCCCCGGCTCTTCACAATCCACACCTAAACATCATAACTAAAACAAAAAATGGCAAAACCTGAAACATGGGCTCTAGAAATGCATTTTCATTTTCCAATCTATAACACCTGTGGAGAAACTGAAGGAGGGTTTTGTTCTTTGGCCCGTTCTTGGAAAAAACCTCTTTCAGTTTTCTGAAATTAGTTTCCATTTGGTCAGAAAACTCTTTTGAAAATGATGACAAAAACAGTAAAAAACGCAGCAAACTGTAAACTTTCGCAGCGCCTCCAATACTGAGCATATGGTGGCCTTTCCTTAATGTGAATTGTTGGAAACCTGAATGTATATGCTGCAATATTCATATAACTCCCATAATAACAACAAAAACTCTCAGCTTCACTACCCCATCAGTGTCAAAATTTAAATAAATAGTCTAACAATCCTGCTTGCTACGTTTTTGCCAAATTCATCAAAATTTACTTTTTCTGAGCTCTTGAGCCAACAAACAAAGTTTTAGAGCTGAGTTGGGCTTTCCTGATGGAGATTCACCCGTACTAGCCTCTGCAAGTATGTCTAACTTACATCTCTTCCTCTTTCTTCTTGACAGCTTAACCTCAATGAGCTTTTGCTTTACCAATATGAGCCTTCTTTTTAGCACCAAGTTTTTCACATACAGATTTTTCACTTGCCTATGCAAGTGCAAATTCCACTTCAGCTTGTTCTTAGCCTTTTGAAGAGTAGGAAAAACAGTTTCCACCTCTTTAAACAAATTTATCTCGTCTCTTCTATCCTTCTCTGCAAGCTGATCTACCTGCATTTGGACATCCTCAAGCTGCTCAAATAATTTTTCATATGCTTTGTCTTCATCAAATGCTGCGTTCTGTTCAGGTTGAAAAGTCTCCTCTACCTGCACTTGCATCTTGGCAGCGAAGCTAGTTCTAGGTCTCCTTGGCTACTCAATTACCTCTTTTAACTCTTCAACATCAATGATCATTTTACCTTTTCCTTTAGCAACATGTGCCAATGCTTCCTTTGGTGGCTCTGCTTCACTAGGCTGAACAATTTCCTGTGGTATTTTGTGCTTAAGTTCCCTATTCTCTTGCTGTAAGTATGCTATTGTCACATGGGCCTTGTCCAACTGATCTTGTAACTCTTTGATTTTCTGATTTCTTTCATCAATCTATCCCTCCTTTTATGTGTTTTTTGTCTTCTGGGGTTGACATAGTTTTCCTTTCTAGCAGTAGTGAATAGCTTTGGGCTATGAGCAATTGATTATCAAATGAAGTGTTAAGATATTTAAAATCCTTGATGATGCCTTGAGACAAGGAGAAATTCAACTACGCAACAGGCTTAAACAACATAGCTATCCTCAGACAAACCCCACAAGATTTGTAACCTAGCAACTGTTGGCAAAAAGTTTATTAAAAAGACAGTCGTAGCGCAAAACATCAGAAATGCAGCGCCAAGGGAAATTGAGTTTTTTAAGCAGCTTCAAGCATAAACATTTGGGGTAGCAGCTCTAATTTGATTTTAAAACCAAGGTACCATTTGCATGCAGAGGTTCATACAGCAAAAAGGTGAAATGGCAGCGACAAACAAGAAATAAAATGCACTGTGTGGATTTGCATCGAATTAGGAGAAAATGCAGTGTAAGGAAAACACATCGATGATAAAATTTTCACTTTTTGTAAAGTTTTGTAGATGTTCTACGCTAAGAGCAATTTCGCTTTTCTCACAGCAATCATACAAGTAGTTAAGCAAAATGCAGATAGAACATATAAGCAGATCTTACAGAAGACAAATCAGAAACAGGAAAAATGTGAGTGTTCGTTTTGGCGGTCAACAGGATGCTTCAACCAGCAAAGTCTCCTTTGGTCAGCCAACCCAGCATGTGTCGCAACAACCCTCCTAGTAGCTCGTACTCTTTAGGATGAGAGAGGAAGATGTGAGTTTTGTTGTGTTGAAATTCTCTCCAACTTTTCCTGTATTTATATACATCAATGAGGGTGTGTGACACATCTGTTGGGCATGTGAGCCCTACATCACAAAACTGGCTGACCTTGCACATATAATTTATTAAGAATAATAAATTCAAAATATAAGTTCTGCTCATCGGATTAAGACTATTTTTATATGGATTTTACACCTCTCAGAAAGAGAAATCCAACAAAAATATTAGCCTCTTAATCTGAGCATCAGAACATGGAGTTTGGACCTAGTTGTCCAAATTTAACACTCCCTCTCAACTAGGGAGAACTCCATCTATTAGTGCAATCAACATCGTGAGTCATCCCGCCGAAACTTGCTTTTCTGGCTTCTTTATTTCAGAACAGAAGTGGGTCAGTCACAAAGACATCATTCCTCGACTGACATAATCAGTCCAGAGGTCCCAGACCTCACAAATCTTGATCCCAGATCAAGTGGTCTGACCATGCCATCCTAGATAGAGAGTACGGCAATCTCTAATGCGCCCATCAGTCTTTGCTAATAGTCTCTAGCTTTTCCACACCTCATTGGCCAAATGAGAGGTACTTCCCATGAGCCCTGAACTCGATGGGTAGGATGCAAGCGGGGCACAGATAAATGAGTGGCGAACCAGCTCAATAATCACAAGGGTGGGGCAAAAGCATTATGAGTGCTTATAGCTCCGAGAAGCTATCCCCAAAGCCCCCCAGAGCTCCCAGAGCTCATTGTCCAACAGGACCCACATCATAGGGTCTTTCCACGACACCAAGACTCTCACGGAAGGTTAGGAACTTGACCTTCCCCAGGGGCTTAGTGAGAATATCCGCGACCTGCTCATCAGTTCCTATATGATCGAGCCTTACGGCGCCTCGCTGTACCATATCCCGGATAAAGTGGTACCTGATATCAATATGCTTGGATCGGTCGTGGAACACAGGATTCTCAGTCATACGAATCCCACTCTGATTATCACAGAGTATCACAGTGGTATCTAGCACATGTTGGAACAGCTCACTAAAGAGCTTCCTCAACCAAACTGCTTCACAACAGGCCATACTAGCAGCAATGTATTCGGCCTCTGCGGTGCTCAAAGCCACCGACTTCTGCTTCCTGCTCATCCATGAGATCGAAGCAGAACCAAGATTGAAACAGCATCCAGATGTGCTCTTACGATCCACCACACTGCCAGCCCAATCGGCATCAGTATATTCACGGAGTATCACACTCCCGGCAGTGTATCTCAGCCCATGGTTTATCGTGCCCCGAAGATATCTCAAAAGATTCTTGGCACCAACCCAGTGAAAATGATGAGGCTCAACCATCTCATTTCATTTCCCTAACTTCATTTCCCTACTCATTGATCAGATGAGAGGTACTTCCCATGAGTCCCAGACTGCATGGGTAAGATGCCTCGACAGGAGAACTAATCAATCCTGTCCTCACAGGAGAACACATCAATCCTGTCCTCACAGGAGAACACATCAATCCTGCATCAATTAGAGTGCGTACCATTGGTCCCAGACCAGTCTCAGCTGACCCGAAGTCAGCTTCATAGTAAGTACCACTCCTACCATTGGTCCCAGACCAGTATCACAGTTTCAGAGAGTGTACCACTGGTCCCAGACCAGTCCGACCCGAAGTCAGCGTCATAGTATGTACCACTCTCACTGGTCCCAGACCAGTACTGCACTGACATGAAGTCAGTCTCGGAGTATGTACCACTAGTCCTATGTCTCAAAGTATTCACTGCAAAACATATGTCCGGACGGGTGTTCACTAAGAACATCAAAGCTCCTATGAGTTGATGATACTCAGTAGGATTGGCCAAGATAGGCCCTGCAGCGCTGCCACTCAAATTCTTAAAGTTGAGTTCCATTAGTGTCGACACGGACTTACAGTCCACCATCCCAAATCTTTCCAGAAGCTTCACAATATATTTTCCTTGAGAAAGGAAAATCTCTCCAGGTCTCTGCCAGACCTCCAGGCCTAGGAAATAGTGCATCAGTCCTAGGTCTTTCATCTCGAAATCAGCAGCAAGCTCCCTCTTACATTGATGAATGAGAGGGTCATCACCTGTCAGGAAGAGGTCGTCCACATACAGCACTAGAATGAGAGGCTTTCCTTCCACAACCTTGAAGTAAAGGTTTGGATCAGCATTGTTTCGAGTGAAGCCCAGCTTCATCAAGTAACTATCCATCCTCTCATACCAAGCTCGGGGTGCTTGCTTTAACCCATAGAGGGCTTTCTTCAACCTGCAGACATAAGTGTCTCGATCTTGAACTTCAAATCCC
>APFE031712535.1:43668-83289 GCA_000404065.3 Pinus taeda
GGACCCTCCTTGTAACCAAGATCTTTTTGAGATATGAGACAAAGTGTGCTATGAATGTACACTAAGTTCTCTGCCTTCTTTGAGCCCAACCTATTTCTCTTTACTGAATGGATAAAGGCATAAGTACTCAAATTCCTCTCGAAATATGCAGAACTAGCTACTTGGAATATTAGGGGAAGCCCATTAAATTAATTAAAAATTTAAAAATAAAAACTAAAATGAACTCCAAAGAACCCGATTTTGGGGTTCCAAGTACCCATCATTAGGGTTCTTTGTACCTGTCAAGACAAAAGAACCCAAATTTTTTTAATGGAGAACCCAGTTCTTATGGGTTCTTCTCAGAAGCACCCGTACAAGAATCCGGTACTTGGGTTCGAGAACCTGGGACGGGTTCGAGAACCCCACCCCCGGGTTCGGGAACCCGTGCAACATAGGCTGAGACTGTGCAGTGCACAATTCAGTTGGGGTCCGGTGACACTGAGTTGCCTAGTCGGGAGGATTTTCAGAGAAATGGTTAAGTGCGGGAGGAAAGTGAACTTGTGAGGAACTTGAAATTGTGATCACACACTTAGCATACTTCGACGACATGACAACATAGACCACCAGAACAACAAGACAAAGCATTACCCTCTGTGTGATTGTCCTAAAACAAAAAGCGACAAGTGCGACACTTGAGATAAACTTTAGGAAGACCGTGACGACACTTGTGCAACGGTGCTTAAAACTTTGTGTATGAGTGCGACAAATGTTTACATAGCTAGGACAACTCGAAAACACAAAGACCAACCTTCAAAGCCACCAGAAAAGGTTCACAAGCATGGTAAAACAATCAAACATGCCAAAAGACGATAGTTGATCAAACAAGCAAAAGGGGTGAAAATACTCTAAGAAAGCTCAAGAAATGAGGTCAAGTGTTTGCAACAATAAAGGGAAAGACTAAGGAAGGCTTTGAAATTTGAGTGCAAGCCAAAATTTTGGAGGGTGTTGCAGCCGCTACAACAGGACCCAATGAGGACTCATCTTTCTGCTCATTCAGAGATCCTCAAGGTTATCTTCATCTTGGTTGGTTGACAAGCGAGACTTCTCTTCTCTTGAAGAACAATGGCTAAGGTATTTTGGTAATATGCTTCTTGGAGGAGAGCACTAGTAGGGTTCTCTTTATATTCACATTTCATCTTATGAAGCTTTACCTCTTCTTCGTGCAAAAGAAGAATACTTCACTAGAATTATATTCCCTTACTAACCCCTTGCACGGTGTACTATATTCATCCATTCTTTCTTGCGTGATTTGGAGGCTTACAAGATCCAACTCTTCCTCATCCTCAGAGGAGATATTCCCTTTCCCATTGTCATTGTCGTCCAATTCTATAACCGATGCTTTCATCCTCACTTGGACTTAAGCTCTCTTTAATGTCAACCAATTGAATACCCTTTGGTTGACTATAACATTTGTTATTGATTAGGTCAGTTACAATATTCAATGCATAGGCAAGGCAAGCCAGGTCAAATACGTGACTAGAAATCCTTCAACATGTCGAGTTGTACTTGTTGTGATCTATAAAACTTGAGCATGAGTTCCATATCCATACTTTCCAATATATTTTGATATGATTCTGCATATTTATCCCCATTCTTTCCCAGTTCTTGAATGTCTTCGTCAATGAGTTTTGCAAATGTAGGACCAAGATCAATCTCTCTTTTATGATAGTTCATCTTCTACGATTTTACATATCAGGATTAAAATGGAGTCGCCAGTATGAATTAAAGTGCCTTGAGAGATGCTTGAATCACCCCACAAATACCAACTTTGAAGCTTAATGAAGAACTAGGGCTTCGTTCTTCCAATGAAGTCGCCAATAATGATATGTCAATATGTCATATGGGGAACAAAACACGTTTCGTGTCCCCGACAATGACGCCAAAATGTTACTGCTCAAACTAGTAGGGGGTCGTAGAGGGGCATTTGCTAGGTCAAGAGCAACAATGAAGCTAAAGCCCACTGTCACCACAACTAAAGCTTCCTACTTTTTACGGACTTTCACCGATGGGAGGAGACCCGGTATATGGAGAATCACTTGTGAAGGATAGATCAAAATGGATATGAAGTGATTTTAAATGATCCTTTCCTAAGAGAGACTCAAGAGTGGGACTTGCTTGCTTCTTAAGCAAGGTACAAGATTCTCTAGGATAAGGGGATGTGGATTTAAGGGCTAGGTTTAGAGGATGTGATTTGCAAAGGAGCTTCCCAATCCCTAAAATCCTTGTGGAACTTGTATTCCCGAGTTGTTTTTGAAGAATTAACTTTGATGAGGAATGGGACCACACAGGACCAAGTGGACCCAGGTTAGGTCAAGAGGTGGGGGTTTAGCAACCAATGGTGAGCTTGATAAACAAGGAAGAGAAGGGTATCAAAGAAAGAATTTTCAGTTAAAGGTGCCAAAATGATCCCTATGAGGTACTAGCCTAAGGGAACCTAGAGTGAAAATCAGTCTCAAGGCTAGGGCTTGGGATATCTCACAATCCCACCGTCAGAATTTCCTCAAATTTTGGAGACCTAGGAGACACACCGATGCAGAAGAGGCTAGGAGATCAAAGATTTTCCTTGGGTAGTTTGTCGGGAAAATGATGCCCTAGATGATCTAATGGGGCTAGACCTAGAGAGAAGAAGGGAAGGTGAAGGAAAATGGTTTTTAGGGTGACCACCTTATGGTAGACCAGTTCTTAATCCTTTAGGGAGATTGGAGTCAAGAAGAATAGTGAGAATGGACTTCGTTTCTAGGTCAAGGAGGCTTCAAGGACAACTTCGCTTAGCCTTAGGGCAAGGGAGAGTGACCTTAAATATTTATACTTAGTTTTGCAAAAAGAGATGGCTTGTCAAGATGAATTTAATGATAGAATTATTCCTAGGAGAATTTCGTTCAACATACATTGCCCATACATTGAGAGATGCTATATAGAAACAATAATTCCACAATTTCGCAATAATGCATGCAAAAATCAACAATCTGCAAAATGTGCAAAATCAACAATTTGCAAAATGTTTGATATCACTTGAAAATGATGGTTATCCTTGTCATTATGATCTGGGCTACCATAACTTGGCCAAGGAGTCTTGTCATACTAGTTATGTTGTTGGTTACATTTTAGATTATTAGGGCTGTCACATGTTCTATCTAACATCAAGTTATATGCGTTGTTTAGGACTTGTGGTGCTACCATCAATGATACAAACCACAGAACTATTACCAACATCACCCTCACACACCTCAAAATTAGTAATATCCTCAGTATCACCAAAATTTTGTGTAGGGTTGTCCACATTTAGGCCATGATTAATCCCCATTCCTTTACATTTAGGACTCTTATAAGCTTGTTCCTTTTTATTTCCTGCCCAAGGAAATTGACGAAAGGATGTGTCTTTTCAAGGATGCTCAACCCACAAACTAGTATTTTACAATGAACTTCAATATCTAAGGAATGCAAAGAAAGGCTGGGCATTTCCTCTCATTTTGAGGATGGTACATAGGATAAACCCTCAATTCTTTAGGGCACAAGGATAGGTTCACAATAGTGGTTCAATTTGTTACAACAATATACTCCTTAAGGGCTTAGTATGTCACATGTCAGAATTAAACTTGGGTAGGGAGGATAACACTCCTCTCAACCACTTGAGTTAAACCTTATTGACCAATTTCATGTTCTTGTTATTGTTGTTTTTTGGTTTCTTTTGTAGCTTTTGTGCCACCTTTAGCCACTTTGTAGCGAAATTTTATGCCTTTGAGGGTTCAAAGATGCCTTCAACTTCTTCCATTATTCTAAAATTGTCTCCAGACTTTAGGGATTTTGTAGCATCAACTGGTTTTGCTTATATGTCATTTTTTTTAACATTATTGTCCTTAATAGTCCCATTGATCTACCTATTTATGGTCCTTTGTTAGACATTGATTTTATCCTATTTTTCCTTATTTGCTTGCAACCATTCTTATTTCTTCCAATTCCATGTTGTGTTCTATCTAGTCTAGTCTCTCCATATAACATTATGTCATGACAATTAGCACACCTAAGTGAAATTCTCCAGTTATCAAGGTTTCGAGGAAACTTCCATGTGAAGATGACATTTTTAGCCATATGGGTCGCAAATACATTGGTTCCTTTCAAGGATCAAACCTTGACACTTCCTAGAGTAGAGTAAGGATAGTCCCTAATGTTGGAAAATGCAATACGACAACTATTAATTCATTTTTTCCTTAATCTTAATAATTGCTTGTGTACTTTATTTATCTTCTTGTGTTTATTTATTAGATCTTCTTCATCAAACAAATATCAAGTGCAAAATAGTAAAGACAACATGCACAAAAATTAGGCTGCAAGCCAAGGCAAAAGCCCTCCAAGGGGAAAACCCAAAAAAACTCTTCTCTTCTTATAGAATCTGCTTCAAATGAGACAACCAAGACCCAAACCCTAGACCAAGTCCCCCTCCAAGCACCATTTTAGCCCTCCAAGAAGCCCTTCCAAGTAGATCAGATCAACAGGGCTCAATCCTGTTTCAACCAGCTTCCAGCTTCAACTTTGGCCCCCAACTTCGACCTTGCTACTTCGACTTAGCAATTTCAGCCTTGTAGCTACTGCGGAAAGCCTAGGAATATTCCTCAAGAGATATTCCTTTGAGCAAGACAATGTTTCCCAAAGTCAATGGGGTCAAATTAGAATGTTCGATCTTCCAGCAACTCGATCTTGCAACTTATTCTTCTACAATTCAGATCTGCAATTTCTACCTTCCTTGAAGCTGCAAAAAACCTAATTCTTCTCACTTGTCAGAGAGATAGAGCCCAAAAACAAATATCCAAGGCTTTTTCTTCCTTTATCTTCGCTCTAGCCTACTTATTCTTCTTAGCTTCATATCAAACTTTTCTTGAGAGATCGAACTTGTGAGTGAGTGAGTGCCAAATGAGGTCGAAGATGCCTGTATTTATACACATTTTAAGGGTTCGAGTACCTTCCTTTAGGCCGACCTGAACTTGTTAGGGCCAACTTGTGCTTTGGGGGTTTCTAGGACTTTCTAGACTCAAAATAAATTCTTTTACAAGGTGCATCTTGCCCAGATGGGTCTTATATTCATGAAATTGACTCTTTTGACTCATGACAATAAATCTTATGACCTAACAAACTCTGGAAGCATGAAGAACATGCTTTTACCCAGAAGACCATCAACAAGAAGCATGAAACCTATGCTCTAAAATAATATTTTTTCCTTCTTCTTTTGTTTGTTACAAAAGATATACATATTGACATGAGTACAATGACAATTATGAAGACCGAAACTAGTTACATTTTCCAACATTCCCTCTTAACTAGGGAGTTATTCATAATTGTACACCATGGTACACAATTATTCTCAAACTAAAGAGTTCTCATAAGAAGTGTTGGATTGGTAAGATCTTTAAGCATCAACATCATGACGAACATTGTCAACATAGTAAGGCCTTTCATATACAAAATCATAATGCTGGGAAGTTTTACGTGAGATACCACACTACCTCTACAAGGCACATACCCCATCTAGATGTTCACTAGGTATGTCCTTTCTAAGACTAATTTTATCGTAGATTTCCAATCCTCAAGGACTGTCAGTCCTCTTCGACCACTCTTAACTTGGGTACCTTTCCAATCCTCAAAGAGTGTCGATCCATTACCTATCTTGGATTTTTCTATCCTCAAGGAAATCATATATGCTTATTTAATCTTCCATCCACCATTCTCTCTCCATGGCCTTCACTTAGACTGATGGTTGTTACTCTTGGTCAAGTGCATGACTCATGAAGGCGACAATACAAATGTGATGTTTATCATCACTCCCTCTCAACCAGGGAGTAGATCCCCATTCCCTCTTGATTAGGGAATAAATCCTTTCTCCTATTAAGGAGACTCCTTTACTCCCTCTCAAATATAGAGGAGATTCCTGACTTCCTTTTAATTTGGGAAGTCAACACCACAAGCTTTATCAACTTTCAGTTTTCCATGGAGATAGCTTTAAGTTTTCCATGGAGATAGCTGCATGGCTCCCTCTTTCCTTTGCATCTCATTATATCGAGCTTTCTTTCTTCCAGGGTATCAAGGAGCCATCCTCTTTCTTCAATCTGTGACATGGTTCGAGCCATCAACCTTGCACATCACTTTCCTCTAGTCATCATTAAAGAAGGCATTATGTTGAGCCTTGTCAAACTTCAAGCTAGTCATAGCTCCTTCATGAATGTGGTCATGTTATCTTCTTACATTTCTACCTTTCAATCACAAGGTGATGATGCGAACAACTTGACTACATAACCTTCTAAATATTGTCAAGATCATATACTCAATTCATATGTTTGTTGAATTGAGTTCAACATCCACAGTTGAACGTCTCAACTATCATTATGCATTCATGCAGTGTCCTCTCCAGGTAGCAAAACAATATGTTAACCAGATAACCAATATCAAAATGTTAAATATCAGAGTTACCTTGTCATGATGGTCCTTCTTCTCAAAGTATTAACTTACTTGAGTCCTTTGAGATCAACATCCTTTTTCATAATCCATCTCCATATGAATCTTTCTTCATATATTCGTCAGAGCGCCCATGGATCGAAGCTTGATTACCAAGCTACATTATCTTCATTGGAGTGGTCATTGTTAACTCCCTATCTTTCTTCTAGAGACTATACTTGATGTTGATCAACATTGTCATATGCCATTCAATTTTGTGAGTCTTGATCTCCGTTCACTCCAAAAAAAAATTTAATCTTTCGAGCATTATGCAACCATATGGAAGACTTACCACGCACATTCATGACTAACTCTTCCTTCATGATTCTTGTAGATATGAATCATGCTCTAGGAAAGAATATGCATACCTTTGCTTTCATATAATCATCTAACCATCCTTTGATCTAGCTTGCTTCTTATATCTGTCAAAGATAGGTTTCCTTTTCCAAGAAGGCAAAGACTTTCATTATGCCTTTCATACTGCAACCTTGACCATCTGCAATCCTTCAACCTTCAAGAGTATTGTTTCCAAACTATATACCAATCATAATGCTTACTACCAAGAATCTTCCATAATGATGATTCTTATAGGAACTTCATGTTCCTTCTTTGCAAAATGACTACCTTTAACATGATGTTAGAAAATTGCTCGGATAAATAATAATATGTAATATGGTCCCAATTTTTCTCATTTTCTTTAAACTAGATGATCCTTCCAAAGCAAATTAAACAAGTAGATTCTATTTTTTCTACTTTCATGTGCTTCTATCTGATTTCCAACTTCTTACAAAAACAAGACTCTTCTAGAGCAAATGATGCATGCTACTCTACTTTCTACTTAATAAAGGAAAAACAAAAATTCATAAAGAACTTGACATAGATGAGACTTCCTTCAATAATAAAGTTCCTTGGGATCTTCTCCTTTCGACTTCTTTTCGGGTTCTCCCCTTTCCTTAGCTATGTGAGCTTCACGCCTTTCCTTCCTTTTGTTGTTCACTTTAATGTTTGGACAATCCCTTTTATAATGTCCATACTCATTGCATGTAAAGCATTCAATCTTGGACATGTCTGTCTCCTTCTTGGACTTTCCAAACTTCCATTTCCTCAACTTCTTGGTCCTTGCAATGAAGGCTTGAGACCTTTCACTTGATTTTGTATCATCCTTTGCCTTGATCCTAGATTCTTCCAAGATACATTGAGCCCATAATTCATCAGATGGTGTAGTATCTTTCTTTGAGTAAATGCTAGTTGCAAAACAACTCCAATCAGTTGGAAAAGCATTTAGCACACATAGTCATCTCAGAATTTGTAACAGTTACTCCAAGCCCTTGTAATTGATCTCTTATTTGTGAGATCTTCATTAGATAGGTGTCCATGTCTTCATCCTTTGATTTCCTTATCCTATATAATTGATTCCTAAAGGAAATCTTTTGACCTTGTGTACTTATAGAGTACAACTTTACCATAACCTTTGATGTCTTCAAATATGCAACAACGGGAACAAGATGATCTTTGAAGGATTCAACGATAATCCTTTGTGCCCTTACTTCTCCCTTGTATTTTGCTAATTCTTGAGTCTTCTCTTTGCTTGGTTCAACTACTTCTCCAAGGACATACTCCATGACTTCATTATTTGTAAGTGCCAAGTCAATCATCTTCTTCCATGCTAGGAGGTTTTCTTACCCGACAAGCTTGTTGATTTCCTTGCAGAATGTAGCCATATGATTTGTAGATTGAGACATAGAAGACAATATACTACTTACTTTGTTAACCAAGAATCCTCCTCCTTGATGATGTCTCCAACTATCTTGATGTTTTCAAGACCTTCAAGGAGACTTTAATGATGCCCTAGAAATATGTCTTCTAAGATGCCTTCGACAACAGAGTCTTCGAACAACTTCAAATTGTGAATGATGATATCAAGATTCCTTGATGCTTCCTCTTCTTCAAAATGTTGTACTAGAGAATGTTCAACAAATACTAGTCCTTTCTTCCTTTGATGAGACCTTGATTACGAGGTCTTCTTCTTCTTTCCTTAATGATTCCCCTTGACAAGCAAACCCTTCTTTGTGCCCTTCCAACTACCTTCTCTTGTTCATTTTAACTTTGATACCATGTTGGAAAATGCAGAAGGGAAACTATTAATTCAATTTTTCCGTAATCTTAATAATTGCTTGTGTACTTTATCTTCTTGTGTTTCTTTATTAGATCTTCATCAAACAATTATCAAGTGAAAAACAGTAAAGACAATGGACACAAAAATTAGGCTCCAAGCTAGGGAAAACCCCCCCAAGGGGAAAATCTAAAAATACTCTTCTCTTCTTATATAATCTGCATCAAATGAGGCAACCAAGACCAAACCCTAGACCAAGTCCCCCTCCAAGCACCAAGTCAGCTTCAAGAAGCCCTTCCAAGTAGATCAGATCAACAAGGCTCAATCCTGTTTCAACCAACTTCTAGCTTCAGTTTGACCCCCAGCTTCGACCTTGCAACTTCGGCCTGCAATTTCAGCCTTGTAGATGTTGCATAAAGCCTAAGACAATTCCTCAAGAGATCTTCCTTTGAGCAAGAAAATGTTTCTCGAAGTCAATGGGGCCAAATCAGAATATTTGATCTTCCAGCAACTCGATCCTGCAACTTGTTCTTCTACAATTCAGACCTGTAATTTCGACCTTCCTTGAAGCTGCAGAAACCCTAATTCTTCACATATGTGAGAGAGATAGAGCCCAAAAAGAAATATCCAAGACTTTTTCTTCCTTGCTCTTCGTTCTAGCGTCTTCTCAGCTTCAGATCAAACTTTTCTTGAGATAACGAACTTGTGAGTGAGCGAGTGCCAAATGAGGTTGAAGCTGCCTGTATTTATACACATCTGAGGGGTTCAAGTTCCTTCCTTTAGGCCGACTTGAAGTTGTTAGGGCTGACTTGTGCTTTGGGGGTTTCCAAGACTTTCTAGGCTCAATAATTTTTTTCACAAGGTACATCTTGCCCAGATGGGTCTTATATTCATGGCATTGACTCTTTTGGCTAATGACAATAAATCTTATGACCTAACAAACACTAGAAACATGATAAACATGCTTTTACCTAGAAGACCACCAACAAGAAGCGTGAAACCCATGCTCTAAAATAATATTTTTTCTTTCTTCTTTTGTTTGTTACATAAGATATACATATTGACATGAGTACAATGACAATTATGAAGATCGAAACTAGTTACATTTTCCAACACCTAATATTGCCTTCTCTCTGATATGTTTTTTTTGCACATGCCCTAGACTGAAGCTCAAATGAAAGCCCAACTTGAACGAGGAAATACAACATTAGAGTATACTATAATATTCCATTTCAAGCTCTTTCTATCCATGCATGTGATGTTCAAACATTTTCCCCCTGAATTGCCCTATTAGGGATTTTTCCATTTAGGAAGTGATTCTTTCCATTCACATGTCATCTCTAAACACTAGCCTCACATTTTCCTTTTTAGATTTGATGCATTTCTTCTTATGATTTCTCCTTAGAAAACCTAGTTTTGCCTAGTTTTCCTTCACATTCTCTTACCTCCATGCTAATGGTCGTATATCCTTTCTAGTGTTCTAAAGGTTCGTTCCTAGTGTTGAGGAAGGTTCCTCCCAAGTGTTGAGGATGGACTTGAGAAAGACATATTCCCCTCTAAATAGTCCACTAGCTATTCCTCAATTGCGTCCTCCCCTTTTTGATAATATATTGCAGTCTATGTCAATATTTTTTGTTAGATTTTTGGTGACTTTTAATGATTTCTCATAAGATTTTCTGGTTTTGTTTTTGTTTAGTGGGTGAGGAAATTAGTGCAGACTCAAACAACTTCGTCGATGCATATTTTTTAAGTGAAGACTAAAGATAAGGTATGTATGGTTAATTTATCTCATTGTATAGTATGTAATTATATAATGTGCGTTTTAAATTTTTTTAGAATAAATGTAGGTAATGGAAGGTGGAGGAGCACTGCTAAATATCTTTGTGTAAGAGGAAGAAATGGGAGTTCTCTTTTGTTGCACAACCTATGTAATCCTCCATTTCAAATACAATGGTGCTACTCTCTCCTTATTTTTGCGTAAGATTTTTGGATGCTATCAAATTTTTCTTATAGTATATTATAGTTTATTTAATATTTCTCATAAGAATTTTGGCATGTTTTAAAGATTTCTGATAATTTTTTGTTTTGTTTTGTTTTTTTTGTCAGATTCAATGGTTGGAGGAATCAAGGTAGGTCCTAGCACCCATAAGGGAATGTGGAGGATCAATGATGAATCTACTAAAATGTTTGTGCGGGAGAGATCATAGTAAAGTGCAAAGGCGGAGGAAGAGGTGAGTTCTTTTGGTGCAAATACCATGTTATGATCAGTTGTGAACAACCTCCTTATTTCAAATACAATGGCTGTCCTCCCTTATGTAGTTAGGGTTTATGATTTTTGATGTTTCTATAAGATGTATTTACTTTTGCGTAAGATTACTTATAGGATTTTCGGTCTATGTTTAAAATTTCTTGTAGGATAATTTGGCCTTTGTTTCATAATTCTTTGAAGATACTTTGTGTGTATTTAATATTTTTCATAAGATTTTTGGGTCTCTTTCTAATGCTTTAATTTGTGCTATGTAGGATGTCCTTCTATGGATGCTCTTTGGGGTTGCGAAGTAGAGTGTCTCTACTATATCTCCCTATTTGTTCCTTTTTGTTTTTACTCCTGTTTTTTGTTGTTGTTGTTTGTATCTTTTGTTATTGATGTTGCTGTTATTTTTTTTTAAACATTTGTGAGCATGGCTAATTTGTTTAAATTTAGATGTGATGTAGTGCAGGTAAGAGAAGATGGAGGACTATTTGATGTAACTCTTGAAATATTTGTGTCAAAGAGACACGGGTCAGTGCAATAGGGGCAGAGGTAGATGGTGAGTTCCTATTTGGTGTAAAACCCATGTATGATATGCTATGAAACTGTTCTCACTTCACATAAAAAGTTCTCCTCCCTTAGCTATTTAGGGTTTGTGATTTTGATCTTTGAATAAAATGTACTTATTTTTGCATAATATATTTGTTCTTTGTTTAAGATTTCTTGTAATATTTTTTATTATCTATTTAATACTTTCATGAGATTTTTGGTGTCTTTTAAAAATTTCCCATAAGATATTTTGATCTTTATTTAATATTTTAGAGTTTTATTTTTGTTTGGTTTAGTGGGTGGGAGATAAATGTTAGGTCCTAATGGTCCAAGATCTTTCATGAGGTTTTTGGTGTCCTTTTAAGATTTCTCATAAGATATTTTGATTTTGATTTAATATTTTATGGTTTGATTTTTGTTTGGTGTTTAGTAGGTGGGAAATAAATGTAGGTCTTGATGGTCCAAGATTCCATAGATGTACTGGGTAAAAAGGTAAATGTTGTGGTGTATATATGGTCCCATACATGCCTTTGTTTAAATTAAAGGCATCTTATACTATTGGTGATTTGTTTGTTTAATTATAAATACAATGCAATGTAGGTAAAGGAACGTAGAGGATCACAAATGAAACTACTGAAATATCTTCATAAGAGAGACACTATAGTGAAGTGCAGGGGCAAAGGTGGAGGTGAGTTTCATTTTCGTGCAAAATTCATACCTATTCTATGCTATAGAATATTCTCGTTTCAAACACTCGAGTTCTTTTCCCTCCTTACCTATTTAGGGTTTATGATTTTTGGTGTTTGAATAAGATGCATCTTTTCGTGCATAAGATTATTCATTAGACATTTAGTCTCTGCTTAAGATTTTTGATAAAATATTTTCATTTTTGTTTCATATTTCTCACAATATTCTGTGTATTTAATAATTTTTGTAATATTTTCTAGTCTCTATTTAATAACACTCTATTTTTCAATGTGCAGGGTTCCCTTGGTTACCGATGGACACTTTTTGGGGTTGTAAAGCATACATTTGTTTGTCTTTTCTTGTTATTTTTCTTTTAATTGTTGGTCCTATTTTTCGCTATTGTCGTTTTTTTCGTTTATTGTAATATTTTTATTTTTAATTGTTGTAGTTCTATCTTTGACTTTATGAGCATGGCCATGCAAATTTGTGGTTTAGTATTTTGTTTTTCTTGTGCCTTTTGAGTTTTTTTTTTGGTTCAATGGGTGGAGAAATCAAGGAAGACCTTAACAATCCATAGTGTGGGTTTAGGGATGATGTGGAGTCCATAGTGTAGTGGGCAAAGGCGAAAGAGGTATGTAATTGGAGGATTTACTTGTTTATGGGTAATGACAAAAAAAGTATGTGTAAGGGGAATTTACTTGTTTGTTACTACATAATTATATGGTTTCATGCCCATTTTAATTTAACTCATTTGTTGTTCCATCATTATATCATATGTGTCTCTTGAAATTTAGATGCAATATAGAGTTAGAAAGGTGAATTAACACTGATGAAACTATTGAATACCTTTTTGTCAGGTAGATGTGGAGCACTATAGCAGAAGTAGAAGCAAAGGTAGAGGATAAGTTGTCGTTTGGTGCAAGGCTCATGTATGTTTTTCTATAAAATTGTCTTAGTTTAGATAGAATGGTTCTCTAGCCTCCTTACCAATTTAGGGTTTATAATTTTTGGTAGCATAACATGTACTTCTATTTAAATTAGATGCATCTTATATTATTTGGGATTCTCTTATTTATTGAATGTAGTGCAAATGCAGGTAAAAGAAGATGGATGAGCAAAAGGTGGAGAAGCAATGTTAAAACTTTTGAAATATGTTTGTGTAAGAGAGACTTGTAGTAATCTAGGAGAGTTCAAAAAGGTAGAGTGCGAGTTCTCTTTCGGTTCCGGTATGCATATCTTCCCTTCAATACTATGGTTCTCCTCCCTCCATCCTTATTTAGGGTTTGTGATTTTTGGTCATTCAATAAAATGTACTTTTGCGTAATATTACTTGTAATTTTTTTTTGTTGTCTTGGATTATGATTAAGATTTCTCATAATATCTTTCAATGTTTGCTTAATATTTCTTATAAGATTTTTGTTGTTTGTCTTAAAACATTTTGGTCTTCATTTAATATTTAATGGTTTGATTTTTGTTGGATTTAGGAAGTGGACATATAAAGGTAGGTGCTAGGGATGGTATAAGATTGCATTGGTGCATTTGGTGAAGGGGAAAACCAAGCAAGAGGAGGTGGGTATGGCATCATGTGTGTTTGTTTAAATTAAATGCATTATATATCATTTGGGATTTATTTATATAGTGAGTGCAATGGAAAGCTAGGTAAAGGAAGGTGGAGCACTGATGAAATTACTAAATTAGTTTTGTGGGAGAGAGACTTGGAGAAGTGTTGGAGAGTGCAAAAGTACAAAGTTAGTTCTCTTTTAGTTCCCGTTGAAAAGTGTAACTAGGTTTGCTCTTCATAATGACATGTGAAATTATGATTTTATGTAAATGATGTAAAGAAGAAAAATAAAATTATTTTTGCAATGCTTGTCTCATGGGTTTCATGAGCAAGGAATTTTATTTTTAGTTAAGGCCCCCATTGTGAGCTTTTAGGATTTGTCATCAAGTCATAAAGTCTATTGAGTCAATGTCAAAGTTTGGAGACCCATATGGGCATGTTACACATTATAAAAGGAAATTTATTCATGTCATAAACCCTCCAAGACCTTATCACGAAGCCACCTTGAAGTTGGGCCAAAGATGTTTCCAGAAAGGCATGTCGTCCTAGGCACCTGTTCAAGTTGGCTTATTTTGGATGCATTGACTACTATAAATAGGTAGCTCGACCTTCATTTGGACCCACACAATTTCGATTAATCACAAGCAAGGAGAAGTGCGAAAAGAAG
Organism: Pinus taeda; assembly: GCA_000404065.3. Taxonomy (NCBI): domain Eukaryota; kingdom Viridiplantae; phylum Streptophyta; class Pinopsida; order Pinales; family Pinaceae; genus Pinus; species Pinus taeda. The sequence continues at coordinate 58,019 of APFE031712535.1, forward strand.
AGGAAGATAGCCTTATAATCAACAAGGAGGAGGAATAGATCGAAGCATTTAGCACTGTTTGTGAGCTAGTATCTTCACACGTGTGGCAGAAAAACTAGGGTTTTTGCAGTGGTGTCATAACAGTCAAAGAAGGAGCAATTAAAGGATCTCCAAATCAGCTCTACTACTAGCTGAGTTCACTTAGAAAAGTCTTCGAATATAACGAAGAAGGGAAACACCTCCAAACTTGTTCCTACTCCCATGTGTGAGATTGTAGAAATATGAACTACAAATCTGTGGAAAAGAGGCCGAAAATTTTAAGGTAGCCAAGAAGTGTAATACAAGAAGAAGTTTGACTAGTGTTGACTCGGTCAAGAAGAAGGCGGAAAAGGAAGGAACTTGTGACTTGGTCTTGGAGAGGCAAATAGGTCAAGGGTCTAAGTCTTGGTCTTGGTTTTCGATAATTGAAGTCTCTATAAGAAGAAGAATTCGTTTGGGTTTTCCTCTCAAGTTGGAGAGGTTTGGCCCTGGCTGATTGCCTACATTTTATGTCTCTTGTCTCTTTATTGTTTATGTTTTGGTCGTTATTTGATGAAGGAGAACACTATAATAATCTAACTAAAGAGAAGATCCCAATCTAATGAAGCATTCACAAGCAGTTATCATCAAAGAGAAATCTCCTAAATCTAAATGCCCTAGATTTCTCAACATGGTATCAGAGCTAAGGTGACAAATTCAAGGAAGGGCATCTTATCAAGAGACACTCAAGTATTCATGAAGGACATCAAAGCAAATCTAGAAGATCATCAACAAAGTCAAGATCTACAAAGAAGTTCCAAAACCCTAGATCAAAGAAAAAGTCTACATCAAAAGGAAGCCTTGGGAACCTCCGGGCATCATCAAAAGATCACAAAGAGCCTCATCAGGTTGAAGTGATCTACAAATCAAAGTCACTTGAAGTCTATTCCTCCAAGAGAAGCGAGTTCAAAAGTATTAAGGCAATCTCCCTCTCGTTGAAGCAAGGACCTCCTTATTCTTGAAGAAAATCATCCAAGAAGCATCAAAACATCATCAAAAAGTCATAATCAACAAAGGTCTAAGGTGATCTCTTTCTTTGTGGAGTTAAGGATCACTCTTGAAGAGAACTATCTTCATCAAGAAGGAGTTTTATTATCTATGTCATCCTCAAATTCAAGGAGGAAGCAAGTGGAGAAAGAAGCATCTTCACAAGTAAGTATGTTTATGACTACATCTTAATCTGTCAAAATGTCTTTTTTGCAAGGAAAGCAACAAATTGGTTGGGGCTTCAAACTTTCTTGCATGGAAGAAAAGGACAAATCTGAATCTTATTGAGAATGATGTCATGGAACATGTTAAGGGCTCAATCACCAAACCTCCAAAAGAAGATGCTCAAGCACTTGCGAGGTTTATGAAAGGGAAAGTGAGGGCTCGAAGGATTCTCATAGAATCCATCAAGGATCCCCTCATTCCATATGTATCTAAACTTGACACTTCAACATAAATATATGACAAATTGTAGAGTTGTTTTCCGTAAGCACTACAGGAGAAGTTATCTCGCTAAGGCTAGAACTCTACAAGTTTAGGATATCAAAAGAAGAAGGAATAGCTTCATATTTTATGAGGATATCTGAAATAAGGGATCAACTTCAAGATCTGGGTGAAATAATGTCTAACAAGGAGATGATCACTGTAGTACTAAATGCACTATTGGAGGAATGGGGTAATTTTACTTCAAGCATCTATGGGAAGAAAAAAACCACTCCATTCCAGGATCTATGGTCTCTATGATTGAAGAAACCTAGATGAAGGCAAAGTCTGATGTGGGATCTAGTGAACAAAATCAAGTATATGCCATAATGACAAAAAGAAAAGGAAAATTTGGAAAGTTTGGTCCCAGAAAAAGAAGAACATGGCCAAGGTTCAATGCTATGGATGCATAATATGGGCATTACAAAAGAGATTGTCCTAAGCTCAAGAAGGACAATAACAAGAGAGGCAGAGAAGAAGCCCATATCACCGAAGAAGTGGAGGAAACTGAAAAGAAGAAGTCTAAGAAAGAGGAAGTAAGAGATCTCTACTATGACTGAGATAGTCTTCCTCACCTAGTTCTTTTCAAGTCCCTGTTTTCAAGTTTTTCTATTGTAAGATATGACTATCATGATTCTCTAAGGAAAATGATGGGATGCATCATGGCATCATAAAAGCATTAAAAGCAAGAGCTCATGATGATATAGAAAAATAGCTGAAATAGAAGTCTATGACAGTCACTCATGGAAGGATATAGCTCTTGGTAACCTCATTAGAAGCATAAGTGGTACTTATGGGAAAAAGAAGAAAAAGTCATCTAGCACAAGGCTCATCATACATCAGTAAAAAAGGAAACATTTACTGGATGAGGATATTGAAGATCCTCTATTGGAATCTTCATCGAAAGGTTCTCCAATCAAAAGGAAGCGAGGGTTTCATCAAGAATTCCATCTTGTGGAATTCATGCGATGATGGTATGGTGACTTGAGAGGTGAAGCAGATCAAGGGATTGGTGTTCTTTCAATCAAGGAAGTTGCCGAAGGAAGTCTAGATGACCTAAAGGAAAAATGAGGTATGTATGCTTGTATTTGATATTTTAGAGTCATGTCATATGGTTGCAGGTAACATGGATAAATGCTCTATCTTGAGAGCATGATCAAAAAGAAAGGATCTCCTTCGTAAAGGATGCAGCAAAGCATGGGTCACACATTAACTAGATGAAATCAACATAATATCTACTCATATGAAATATGAGGTGGTTGACAGGGATTGGAGGAACTCTGATTAAAAGTTCCTGGGAAGAAAATGTGTGAAGAAAGAAGGAAAGAGATTGTGGAATATGCAACCATGAAGAAGGCAATCGACATCCTAGAACTAGAAGATTTGACTAGGATATCTCCATGAAAGGTATGAGGGCTCTGATGAAGTCTGAAAAAGAAAGAGACCCTTGACAATATATATCTTTTGGAGATGTGTCAGTGCGTATGCAGGATATTGCTGCAAACTAGAAGATGTCATGATGAAATACCATCACAAAGGTAATTTTGATTTGGTGTTCATTCCTCTTTTATGAACAAATATCTGGATAGGTTTATGCAAGGCTGTCAAGGGAAGAGCTATGGATATCTTCCATCACTGGTGACCATGTAGTTGGATGAAAGATCCTCAAGGAAAGATGGCATGAAGAAGGCATCATGACATGAAGGAAGGCCGAATATGGATTGATGGATCACTTTCCAATGAAAGGAATGATGACTTGTTTGACTCATGGATGAAAGTGATGGATGGTATGTGCCCTATGAAGAAGTCCCAAAAGATGTAGACTCCATGACAAAGAAAAATTTCATGACATCAAAGGAAGGAGTTCTACAAGCAGCTGATTGTCACATGATCTCCACCTGAAGAGTTGTTGGAAGCAAGTCCTTGGTCAAGTCCCTAATTAAGAGGGAGCTTGGGTACATTCCTTTATAGGAATAGGTACATTCCTTCAGTGGAATGGGTATGTCATCCCTATATTGAGGGAATGATAGACACATCATTCTTCTCTTCACTTAGATAGAATGGAGGATTGGGTAAACATTTGGCATCCGACAGTCTTTGAGGATGAGTTAGGGCATCTAAGATAAGATTAGTCGTAAAGGACCGATATTCTTCGAGGACTGGGAATCCAAGATAAGAATAGTCTTGGTGGAACACACTCTGAGAACCCGGGTAGGTTATGTTTCGAGAGAGACAATGAGGGTATCTATATCGATGTTGCACGAAACGACCCCCCCGGATCAAAACATCGAAACGCGGCTCATAGTAAAAAAGGAAACATTTGCTGGATGAGGATACTCAAGATCCTCTATTGGAATCTTCATCGAAAGGTTCTCCAATCAAAAGGAAGCAAGGGTTTCATCAAGAATTCCATCTTGTGGAATTCATGGGATGATGGTATGATGACTTGAGAGGTGAATCAGATCAAGGGATTGGAGTTCTTTCAATCAAGGAAGTTGCTGAAGGAAGTCTAGATGACCTAAAGGAATAATGAGGTATGGATGCTTGTATTCAATATTTTAGAGTCATTTCATATGGTTGCAGGTAACATGGATAAATGCTCTATCTTGAGAGCATGATAAAAAAGAAAGGATCTCCTTCGTAAAGGAATCAACAAATCATGGGTCACACATTAACTAGATGAAATCAAACATAATATCTACTCATATGAGATATGAGGTGGTCGATAGGGATTGGAGGAACTCTTTTTAAAAGTTCCTAGGAAGAAAATGTGTGAAGAAAGAAGGAAAGAGATCGTGGAATATGCAACCATGAAGAAGGCAATCGACATCCTAGAACTAGAATATTTGACTAGGATATCTCCATGAAAGGTATGAAGACTTTGATAAAGTTTGAAAAAGAAAGAGACCCTTGACAATATATATCTTTTGGTGATGTGTCAATGCATATGCAGGATGCTGCTGCAAACTAGAAGATGTCATGATGAAACCATCACAAAGGTAATTTTGATTTAGTGTTCATTCCTCATTTGTGAACAAATATTTGGGTGGGCTTATGCAGGGCTGCCAAGGGAAGAGCTATGGACATCTTCCACCACTGGTGACCATGTAGTTGGATGAAAAATCCTCAAGGAAACATGGCATGAAGAAGGCATCACGACATGAAGGAAGGCCGAATATGGGTTGATGGATAACTTTCCAATGAAAAGAATGATGAAATGACTGACTCATGGATGAAAGTGATGGATGGTATGTGCCTTATGAAGAAGTCCCAAAAGATGTAGACTCCATGACAAAGAAAAATTTCATGACATCAAAGAAAGGAGTTCTACAAGCAGTTGATTGTCACATGATCTCCACCTGAAGAGTTGCTGGAAGCAAGTCCCTGGTCAAGAGGGAGCTTGGTCAAGTCCCTAATTAAGAGGGAGCTTGGGTACATTCCTTAATAGGAATGGGTACATTCCTTCAGTGGAATGGGTATGTCATTCCTATATTGAGGGAATGATAGACACATCATTCTTGTCTTCACTTAGACAGAATGGAGGATTGGGTAAAAATATGGCATCCGACACTCTTTGAGGATGAGTTAGGGCATCCAAGATAAGATTAGTTGTAAAGGACCGATATTCTTTGAGCACTGGGAATCCAAGATAAGAATAGTCTTAGTGGAACACACTCTGAGAACCTAGGTAGGGTATGTTTTGAGAGAGACAATAATGAGGGTATCTATACCGATGTTGCACGAAACGCACCCCCCCCGAATCAAAACCCCAAAACGCGACTTGTACGGATCTGTGGGTGATTCGTCACCTGAAACGCATCCTGGAAATTTTGAAACACAGATCGGGTCAGAAAAGACGCTTCTTGCCATGTGGGAACTGTCTGGTCCGATCCGCGTTTCAGAATGTCTGGGACGTGTATCAGGCGGCGGATCACTTGGCTGAAACGCGACGTTTCGGGGTGCAACCCCACAATTTTTTTTTTAATATAGTGGTTGGGGGTGGGTCCAAGTTGGGTTAGAGAAGGGAATGAGGGGATTAAAAGGCTCTTTCACCTCTCATTTGCTCACTTGTATTTTTTGAGAGGTTGGAGAAGAGAGGAGAAGAGAGGTTGGAGAAGAAAAGAGAACGAGAGGAGAGACTTGAGGAGAGACTTGAGGAGAGCTTGGAGGAGTGAAGGAGGAGGAGCTAGGAGAAGGAAGAGGAGCTTGGAGAATTAAAGAAGGGCTTCCATCTACAAGAGCTAAAGAGGTAATTGCAAACCCCAAACACCCTCATTTTTTTCATTGTTTTTTGTATTTTTCTCCTCCCTCGCCTACTCCTTCCCATTCTTTCTTCTTGCTCATTTAACTGCAGGTTGTCCACCACCTATATTCATATTCCAAGATGGTGTTCTTTTGGCTTCTATGTATTATTCCACTTTTGGTTTTCATGATGGCAAGGGGGAGTAGGAATAAAAGGGAAGACGAACAAGAGGATAGTGGTCCCCATATGAGTGACAGAATGTATGATGAGGAGGAAGGGTTTGAAGAGGAAGGGGATGAACATGAAGGGAACACTGAAACACTAGAGGGGAAGCTGCATTGACACCCTTGTGGAACTATGTGACCAAACTTGAAGGGGGAAAAGGTGGTGGAAGCTACAAATTTTTGTGCCCTCATGGTTGTTATGGAGGAAAACCATTTAGTGGTTCATATACCCATGTGAGGAGGCATCTTTGTGGGGTGATGGACAGTGATGATAAAAAGGGTGTTGTGGGGATACAAATTTGCCTAAATATTTCAGCTGAACAGAGAAGAAAATACATCCAAATAGAGGAGGTTGCACACCAAAAAAACAAGAAACAAAAAACTCAGTCTGAATCAAGTGCAACCTCTAGATTTGGTAGTTCATCTCCTCATGGTACTTCTGCAAGCTCTGGAGGTAAAAGAACAATAGGGGATTTCCTAAATGTTGTTGGGAGGGATGATGTGGATGGAAAGATACTCTGATTTCTTTGTGCTTGCGGTGTACCATTCAATGTGCTTCACTCTCCCTATTAGCATGAAATGGTAAAGGCCATCAATGAAGCCCCAAAAGGATACAAGGCCCCCAACTATGAGAAAGCTAGAATAGTGTTATTAGAAAGAGAAAAAGCAAAGGTTCAAAGAGCTTTGACACATTTTACAAATGAGTGGGTGGATTGTGGGGTATCCATTATATTAGATGGGTGGACAAATATTAGAAACCAACATTTGATAAATGTTCTTGGTGTTGCTACTAGTGGTGCTGTATTTATTACATGTCATGACTACTCCATCAGTGCATCTTCCCAAAACATTGCAGATCTCCTATTGCAATCAATTAGAGATGTTGGTCTGAATAATGTGGTTCAAGTGATCACAGATAATGCAACAAATTGTAAGGCAGCAGGAAAAGTTATTGAGCGTACTCATCCACACATCTTTTGGTCTGGGTGCTTGGTGCACACATTGAACCTTTTGATGCATGATATTGTGAAGCATAAAGAATGTGGGCGGATTAATGAGCTCTACAAGAGAGGGAAGCAACTCATTAAATTTATCACATGGCATACAAGGGTAAAATACTTCTATGGTACTTACTCCAAGTTGCAGTTGCTTAAACTTGCAAAAACAAGATTTGCAAGTTATTACCTCACCTTTAGGCGGCTAGTGAAGGTGAGACAAGATTTGACTAATATGGTGATCTCTGAATCATGGGAGAAAATTAACACTGATAGAGATGGTGCTAATGTAGCCAAGGACACTATTCTTGACTTGTTCTTTTTGGTCACAGGTTAAATATGTTTTGCAAATCACCAAACCAATTTATTACACGATCAAGTTTGCAAATTCAGATTGGCCAATAATTGGGGAGGTGTATGAGCAAATGGATAGCATGTTGGGGCAGATTACAGACATTGTTCAGCCTAGAGATATCACCTTGTACAATTATATTCGTGTAGAGGTGGAAAACCAATGGGAAATGCTAAATGTTTCATTGCATGCATTAGCATATGTTTTGACACCTAAATACTATCATCCATCATGGCTTTCAACACCAGCATTGGGGGGGGGGGGGGGGGGAGCAGGAGAAAACCACACCTAGATCCAGAGGTTCTAAAAAAATATATGATTTCATTGGATAAATTAGTCCTTGATGAGGAGGCTTCCATGGTACGGAAATAGTTGAGCAACTATATGCTTAGAACTGGTCCATTTGGGAGCATGCATGCAATTAGAGATTGAGAGAGTTTTTTTTCTCTTGAGTGGTGGAACATGCATGGAGGTGCTACTCCACTTCTACAAACTTTGGCATTGCGGGTGCTATCACAGGTGGTAAACACTTATTCTGCATAGAGGTGTTGGAGCTCTTATTCTTTCATCCATAGTGTTAAAAGGAACCTGTTGAATTTAGACCGGGCAAATAGCTTGGTTTATGTTCATTACAACTTGCGATTGTTGTCCCATTAATGTGATGATGCAAAGACTAATAAAGGCCTTAAGGTTTGGGACAGGATTCCAGAGGAGCCTAATTTGGAGGATGGAGTGTTGCGATTAGAGCAATTAGAGGATGCTCTTATCCACGTATGTCCATTGTGGTATGAATTTCAAAATTCAATCAATAAGTGGTATGTCCATTGAATTCAAATGTGTTAATTTTGCTTATAAAACATTTCTCTAATTCTTGTTTTTAATTTTTTTTACTAACTAGTGGTTTTTTTTGGTATGAATTTTTTGAGCGATTCTAGGATGGTGATGATCGAGTTGAGATGCCACCCCCATCTGGTCCCTTGGTTCCCAGGTTCCATGGTTCAACATTGTTACCACCAAACAAGCAGGGGACCTAAAAGGGGTTCCAAAGGGGGCAATTGCTAGGTTAAGGGCAATGGTGGAGGTTTAGCCCACTGTCACCACAACTAAGTCTCCATGCTCTTTACGGACATTCACTAATGGGAGGAGTCCCGGTAGTGTAGGGATCACTTGTAAAGTATATGTCAATGGATATGTGAGAAGTGACCCTGAAAACCCTTTCCCAAGGATGGATTGAAGAATGGAACTTGCTTTCTCTTTAAGCAAGGGACTTGGTCCACTAGGGGTAAGGAGTGAGGATTGGAGGGTCGAGGGAGAAAGGATAGGCTTATAGATGAGGTTCTCAATCCCTATAATCCTTGGGAAACTTGGATTCCCAAATGGTACTTGACAAATAATCTTTATTGAGAAGTGGGACCACACGGGGCCAAGTGGACCCAACCGAGGTTCGGGGATGGAATGTAGCAACCAATGATGTTCCTATCTTGGACAAGTTGAAAGGAAAGGACCAAATAAAAATATTTACTTTGAAAGGTTGAAATGATCCTGTTGAGGTCTAGCCTTGGGTATGCCTAGGCAAAATTCGATCCTAGAGCTAGGGCTTGGGATTCACGGAGATTCCATCTTTAGAATTGCCTCAAATTTGGAGGAGAGGGAGGGGACCCACTAGTGCAGTAGGCTGTAGGAGATCAAAGTTTTTCCTTGGGTCAATTCTTGGGAAAATTGATGACCTAGGTGACCTAATGGGGCTAGACTTCGGGAAAAAGGGGAAAATGGTAAAAAGAGGGTTAAAATGATCACCCCTTCAAGGGACCAGTGCCTAATTCACTTGGGGATATGGAGTCAAGGATGGTGATGAGTAAGAACTTGGTTTCTTGATCAAGGAAGCCCAAAAAGTCAACTTCATCCAATGTTGAGAGAAAGAAAAGAAAAGTGACCTTCAAGCGTTTATGCTTCAAAGCAAATGATGCAAGCTTATTGAGAGAAATAATCTCTAGGACATTTCATTCATAACATTGGCCCATACACTAAATTAGCTAAAACACGCTCAATTCCACATTTCGATTATGCAACAACTAGCCCTAATTTTAGTAATATGCAACAACAAGAATAATAACATAAAAATTTACTTACAACGTTATAGAGTATATCCAACCAGTATTTCGATCACAAGACAAAGCTCCAAGACAAGATAAATAACCCAAATCCATATGTCAAAATTCATCCATCTCCAGAAAATATCCTCCAAGGAAAAAATGCGAAGTTCTCTATGATTAGAGAGATCCCAAGTCAAGTGATGATACAAATGAATGTATCTAACATCAATATATAGCCTCCTAAGGAGTTCTAATTAGCCTATGGGCCCCTTAGAATATGATGGACAAGGGGGTGGCCCCTTGTTCTCCAAGTAGTAGACCTGTGGTGCTCCCAGCGGGTCTGAGGGCACATCAATGACCCCATGCGTCTCCATATGAATCGAAGATTCTTGTAGATCCTCAGCAATTGTCCAAGTGGTAGAATGAATGCTGCCATGACATCGTACAAGTGCTGGGACACCTGCCAAGAGTGTGGGGTTCTTGTGGGGGCCTGTTGGACACAGCATAACAAGCATATCACCATCATCCCAAAAGTGGATCGCTAGTAGTCTCTGAACATCCATGAATATTTGTGGAGTGCTGTCTACTATGGTGGAGGCCCATGGCTCTCTATGCACACCCTACATGTGCCAATGTGGACCTCTAGGGGTCGGGATACCATATAGGGAAGCTAGACCCAAATGGAAACCACCTGCAATCCTACATAAGATCCAATGTGTCCCCTAGGCTTCCAGTACAATTAGTCATTAAAATAATTGGGTAAAAGAGCTTACAAACCATGGATAACTTTGGAAGTACATCCTTCTAATGGGGGTGGCAAGTGACAAATAGGTGAGATGGAATAAGGAATGAGAGGGGCAACCCTATAATGGCTATCTAGACAAGGGGAAGCCCACACACCTGAGTATATAATGTATAGGAGGGAGAAGTCGTGGTACATGAGGTGCCCCGACCTTGATTTTTCCACCCTTCTTTATATGCCTTTTGCCTTTTATGATTTTTTTTAATTAATTGCCCGGGGCTCAACGGGCAAGAGCATGACGTGTATAATATAGCAGTGATTCCCCCCTTTGAGGTAGGGCGATTCATTTCCCTCCAGGGGTTGGGACAATCATGGGTTCCTGAATGATAGAGGAGGTTCATCTAGGGCCTATGGAACCAGGGTGATGGCCATGGATGGGGTAAAGCTCATGTGTCGGCTTTTGCCCATGTGCTAATTATTTTTGTCCCGACCATCTTTTGCATTTTGTGGTACTATTTCCTGTTAAATGTGGCCAATTATGCTTTTTCTTCTATTTTTTTAGTTGCTTCAATCTCCGAGGCATCATTCTAGGCCTGACCCAAGGTGGGGGCAAGGGGGGATAGGGAGGCTAGCCCTATGTGGACCCAGGTGGGAGAAATGATGAATGGGGGTATAATGAGTGGAAAGGGAGTAATATATATACGGGTAAAGGAGCGGGACCACGCACCCAAAGTCGGGGTTTCCCAAGTAGTACCACCCTAGAACCAAATGGTCAATAAAGGAGATTTGACGGGACTAAGATCCAAGGGTAACAACCAAAAGAGATCAAGGAGACAAGAGTACAAGCTAAGCCCACTCTTTCCGCCAAATCACCCCATCAATCCATACCTAGAAGTATCCATGTTAAGTAAATCGAATACTCGATTATCAAATGACAAGACATACCTTTAGATTCGGGAGGTCCACCTTCAAACTTACGATCAATAAAGGTGGGTGAGGAACCACATGGCTAGCTCAGGTGGTAGAGAAATGGCACAACGAGCTAGTAGGAGACATCAAGGGGCTGTTGGTTGCTTGCTGAGGCTCATCATGGAGAAAAATTCCTCCTGGGGATATCCCCCACAAAGTGGCAGGTAACAAACACCAACAATAGGGACTTCGTCTACATCAGTTTCAATGCCACAACTTCCACTGGCACCATCTTCTTCATTGCCACCACGTGGAGGCTCACCGCCACATACTCTTCGTGGTGGAGCAAGGAGAGATTAGTAGATATATTCACAATTTACTACTTTTGTCATAGATTAATCATTAGACTTGTAGGTTTGTTGTGAATTTGAACCATTTTGTCTTGGTGGTGGCCAAGTGGCCTATTTTGTAAACACTATTATTTGAATTTTGGACATGACTAATGTTGACAGTTGCTCACTTGCTAGACAATATGCTTTATGTTTTATGTTTTATAATATAATCAAATGTTTTATGTTTAATAATATGCTTAAAAATTTGATGTATGTTTGTAAATGCTAGAATATAGATGGTTGATGCTCGAATAATTAATCATTGATGTACAATGGAATCATGGATGCCATATCTATCTTGATTTATGTAAAAATATGCATGTTTTCATTTCTTCTATGACTCCTAGATTTTTAGAAAATGACGCTTCTGTGTCCCTGCTTCCAAAAAACGTCCCCGTTTCGTGCAACGTTGGTCTAAACATCATTGGTCTCGCCAAACATTGTGCTCTGATCTTGTGGAGAGATAGAGCTGTTAGTCAAGGCCTTGCTATGTGACAATGCTGGTTGATATGATGCTAAACAGATGGGTTACCAATTTGAATCTTCTTATGAGAATTCTTCAGATTGAGAATGACCTAGTACCATTATGAATACCTCCCTAGTTAAGAGGGAGTGTTGAAAAGTGTAACTAGGTTCGGTCTTGATAATGACATGTGTAATTATGATTTTATGTAACTGATGTAAAGAAGAAAAATAAAATAATTTTCTTAATGTTTGTCTCATGGGTTTCATGAGCAAGGAATTTTATTTTTAGTTAAGGCTTCCATTGTGAACTTTTAAGATTTGTCATAAAGTCATAAAGTCTATTGAGTCAATGTCATAGTTTGGAGACCCATATGGGCATGTTACACATTGTAAAAGGAAATTTATTTGTGTCATAAACCTCCAAGACCTTGTCACAAAGTCACCTTGAAGTCGGCCCAAAGATGTTTCTAGAAATGCATGTCAGCCTAGGCACCTGTTCAAGTCGACTTATTTTGGATGCACTGACTACTATAAATAGGTAGCTCGACCTTCATTTGGACACACACAATTTCAGTTAATCATAAGTAAGGAGAAGTGCAAAAAAGAAGAGGAAGGTAGACTTATAATCAATAAGGAGGAGGAATAAATCGAAGCATTTGGCATTGTTTGTGAGGTAGTATCTTCACACGCGCGGAAAAAAAAAACTAGGGTTTCTGCAGTGGCGTCATAACTGTCCAAGGAGTAGGGTTTCTCCAGTGGTGTCATAACTGTCCAAGGAGTAATTAAAGGATCTCCAAATCAACTCTACTACTAGCCAAGTTGACTTAGAAAAGCCTCCAAATATAGCGAAGAAGGGAAACACCTCCAAACTTGTTCCTACTCCTCCCACGTGTGAGATTGCAAAAGTACAAACTGCAGATCAGTGGAAAAGAGGCCAAAAATTTCAGGGTGGGCAAGAAGTGCAGTACAAGAAGAAGTTTTGACTAGTGTTGACTCGGTCAAGAAGAAGGCAGAAAAGGAAGGATCTTGTGACTTGGTCTTGGAGAGGCAAAGAGGTCAAGGGTCTAGGTCTTGGTCTTGGTATTCAAAGAATTCATTTGGGTTTTCCTCTCAAGTTGGAGAGGTTTTGGCCCTCGCTGATCACCTACATTTTGTGTCTCTTGTCTCCTTATTGTTTCTGATTTGGTAGCTATTTGATGAAGAAGAACACTATAATAATCTAACTAAAGGGATTATCCTAATCTAATGAAGTAAAAATCATTCACAAGTAGTTATCATCAAAGATAAATCTCCTAAATCTAAATGCCCTAGATTTCTCAACAGCTCCAACATGGATATTTTCTTGTTTCAATACAATGATTCTCCCTCCTTTGTTATTGAGGAATTATAATTTTTCATTTATGCATAGTTCCATCTATGTTTATATAAAATTTAGGCATCTTACATTATTTGTCATTTATCTTGTTATTGACATAATCATTAATGTAATGCAGGTAATGTAACATAAAAGGTTACTAACTAAACTATTAAAATGTCCTTGTGAGGGAGAGATTGCAATAGTGTGCGAAGGTAGAGGTGAGTTTCTTTTGGTGGAAATGTCCATATATGATCTGCTATACCTATTTACCTATATATGATCCTTGCTCTTACCTATTTAGGGTTTAAGATTTTTCGATTATGTATAGTTCCATATATGTTTTTTAAAATTCTAGGCTTCTTAATGTAATGCATGCAATGCAATGCAAAATATTACTAGCTAAACTACTAATTTTTTTTTGTGAGGGAGTGATTTCAATAGTATGAAAAGGTAGAGGCTAGTTCTCTTTTGGTGCAAATCTCCATATGTTATCTATGATTATTTATTTTACCTATATATGATCCTTCTTCCTTACCTATTTAGGGTTTATGACTTTTAGTGTTTACATAAGATGCACTTTCTAGTACGTAAGATTGCTCATAATGTTTTTGATCATTCTTTGAATTACTCTTCATTTTTTCAATTTTTATTTCAGATGTCTTATTCCATTTTATGTGTATTTCATATTTTTGCATGTTATTTAATTCAGTGCAATACAATGCAGATAGTGGAATATGGAGGATCATCAATGAAACCATTGAAATATCTTTATGAGAGAGAGATTGTAGTAAAGTGCAGAGGTAGAGGTAAAGGTAGCTGAAAGTTCTTTTTGGGTGCAAAATCCGTGTATGATTTGCTATGAAATTCTTTTACAAAATACAACAGTTCTCCTCCCTCGTTACGTATTCACGGTTGATGATTTTTAATGTTTCCATAGGATGTATTTTGTAGTGTATAATACTACTCATAATATTGCTGGCCCTATTTAAGATTTCTCATATGTTTTTGATGTACAGGGTTTCCTCGGTTGGCCATTGACACATTTTGTGGTTGCAGATTAGAGCCTTAATCTATTGTTTCTCTCAAATTTCTTGTTTGTTTGTTAATTTTGGTGTATTTTGCCATTGTTGTGTTTTGCCACTTTTATGGATTTTTTTTTTTTGCATTTATGAGCATGGCCATGCTAACTTGTGGTTTGATATTTTGTCTTTATTATGCGCCTCATCTATTTTTCTTACTTTCATTCCTTTTTTTTTTTGTCTGGGGTGGGTGAGGAAATTGAATAGGTCCTTACAACCCATTTTGTGGGTTTTGAGTGTAGTGGGCAAAAGCGATGGAGGTATGTATTGAGTAATTGAATAATTTACTTGTTCAGTGCTAAATAATTACATAGTTCCATGCTTGTTTTAATTTAACTCATTTGTTGATTCATAATCATATCATATGTGCTTGTTTAAATTTAAATGAAATGCAGATTAAAGAACGTGGAGGAGCATTGATGAAATCATTGAATTTCTGTGTCAGAGAGATGTGGGGCACTATAGCAAAGGTAGAGGAAATGGCTTTGAGGGTGAGTTATCTTCTAACATGAAGGGTGAATTTCTTTGTTTCGTTGTCCGTTGATATTTCTTGTTTTGTTGCATTTGTGATCATCACATGCTAATTTGTTTTCCTTTCAAGTCCACTCTTTACGAACATTGGTTCGCCTCTATGGTAAGATTTCTCATAATATTATTTAATATTTTTCATAATAAATTTGTTGTTTCTCTTAAGATTTTGTTTTTTATGTTTAATATTTTTCGGTTTGGTTGGGTAGTTTGTGAAATAAAGGCAGGTCCTAGTGTTGATGTAGATTCCATAGGTGCTGAAAGTGGAGGCTAAGAATTATGAGGTATATATGATTCCATGTGTGCTTATTTAAATTAGATGCATCTTATATTTTTTTGTGATTTATTCATTTATTGAGTGCATTGCATTGCAGATAAGGGGATGTGTAGAAGCATTAATGAAGCTATTGTTTATAGAGTGCACTGCAATGGAGATAAAGGGTGTGGAGACACATTGATGAACCTATTGAAATATTTTTGTGTGGGAGAGACATGGGACAATTTAGAAAAGTGCAAAGGCATGAGACAAAGGGTGAGTTCTCTTTTGGTTTTGTTATGAGTTTCTTTTTGTTTCAAATATGATAGTACTCCCTTTTTACTTATTTAGGGTATACAATTTTTGGTCTTCATAATATGATTTTTTACATAAACTCGCTGATAAATTTGTGATTTCTCATACTACATTCAATATTTGTTTAATATTGCTAATGCAATTTTTGTTTCCATTTTAAGGTTTTTAATTCTCTATTTTTTTGTTTTTGTTTTTTGTTTTGGGTTTAGTGAATAGGGAAGTTAAGGTAGGTCCTACTCCAACAAAATCTTTCACTTCTCGAGATAAAGTCCAAAAGCTCAAGTGTGGGATCCCATGTACTCCAGAGGAAGCCAATTGTCACTTCACCAACCTTCTTCGCACTTTTGGCCGACTCTCAACTGAGGTTCTCCCTAGCAGATCTCATGGATTTAATGTCATGGTCCAACCAAGTCAATAGTTACATAAGGTTTCTACTTCAAATATGACCAATCAAAGGATTGAATCATTAGGTTTTAAGGTGGATAGGTTTGCTAGAGGTATTTTGGGTGATTTCTAGGTTTGAGTTCAAGGGATAAGGTCCCCAAGGAGACAAAAGCAAGGAATCACAGAGTAAAACCCCAACAAAATAGTTTAAATGATTTATGAGGACAAAGGGTGATGTAGGATAGAAGATTAGTGCCTTAACATACCAATATATATTGGGGGCATATTGGTCAAGGAGCAACACAATTGATGAGAAATAGAGTAGATTTAGCTTCAAAGAACAAAATAGTTTAAATGATTTATGAGGACAAAGGGTGATGGATGATAGAAGACTAATGCCTTAACTTGCCAATATATTTTGGGGGCATATGGGATCAAGGAGCAACACAATTGGAGAGAAACATAGTAGATTTAAATTCAAATACTGGAGCAAACTAACTTTTGTGCCCTATAGTTTTCACCTAGTGTCCTTCAATCTTCAAAGATGGGATAAGGGAGAGAGAGCTTCGCTTAAGTCATCTCAAAAGAGCTTGATGAGAGGTCCAAAGATGCTTGGAGCAATTTTACCTTCAAGGACTAGAGTAGACTAACTTGTGTACCCTAGAGGCCTGGGACTAGGGACCCCACAATTTGTAAGGATAAATAAGGGAGGGAGTTTCACATAGGTCACCTCAAAAGAATTAGGCGAAAATATTGTTGAAGGAAGATAATGAGATAAAAATAACGACAAAACTATGGTGAATTTTTTAATAACACTTATCCATCAACTTGAACAAGATAAAGAAAAATATCCTACTTGACTTATTATGCATCTATCAAAATTCACTAATAACCATTCATGAAAAAAGTCTATCCACATCAACAAGGCCTTCCTCTACAAGATCTACCAATATATATCAAGAGAGAACTATCTACATCAGTGCAAACTTCTCGTGAAGTCATTCAACTCATCCATCCATAGCCAAAATTATGAAACAAGAGGAAATTTTAGAAATTTTAGACTTGCTAAGGGATTTCTTATAGAGGAGGTGCTTAACTTCCCTTGCATTAAAATATTAAATTTCTAGGCAAAAATCCCCTACTCTAGCCTATGGAGGGGCAAAATGCTATCTTCTTTAATTAACTAATATAAAGTATATAATTTGAGGGGGATTCATACGACATGTACAAAGCAAAGGGGCACAAACCCTAAAAAAGTGACCCATCTCTAACTGTCATAATATTGTTGTCAATGCTATCACCAATGAGATAGCTCTCCTCAACATTGCCCCTTTTTACAAAATCACGTCACTGTTAGCTTTTTCCCACATGCACAATCCATTGTGCCACATATCTGTCCTGTGCGTAGCCTTAAGCTGTCTCCATTGCTGCCTTAGGAAACATGAGATCATCAACCTTAGATCACTGCTCAAATGGCATATTTTATGCTATGTTGTTGTAGTACATGAAGGTTGTAAAATCTGTCTACACTGTTATTTTGAACTTGCTACGTTCCCTTGAACTTGTCACTGAATCTTACCATTGCTCACTTATCTTAGGCTTGCACTGGGTTTCAACCTACAAGAGGCGAAGATAGCAATTGGACAAGCTGTGATTTATACACGTCAATATTTTCATAGGTGACTTGGTCTATAGGTAGAATGCCAAGGTATAACACAACAAATAAAATCACAACAATAGGAAGCACCAACTTCTAAGATTCCCCAACATCAAGTGGAAGGAGGGACCAACCCCTTGATTTATAAGGATTCGACCTGAAGGAAGCTCCAACTCCTTGATCCACTAGCATCAACTGGAAGGAGGCACCAACCCCCTAGTTTCATCAACTCCAACTGAAAGGATGCACCAACATCCTGCAAGCACCAACTTGCTGCACCAACAACAACTTGCCCTAGCACCACCCTACCACCCTGAAGTGTTCTGAGGCAGGCACCAAATAGAAGGAGACTTAAATCTCCGCCTTGCACCACCCTACCACCTTGAAGATTAGATGTTTGAATATGATAGATTATGATGCTTAGCCACTGCACTATACAACCATGACTCTAATAGTTGTCCAACCACTGTTATCAATAGTACTGGTATTATTGTTGTCAATACTACTGCTGCATTGCACTGCCTCTACTTCAGTTCAACTGTCACAGTACTACTGTCAATGTTATCACGAATGAAATAGCTCTCCTCAATGCTGCCCTTTTTACAAAATCATGTCATTGCTAGCTTTTTCTCACATGCACAATCCAATGAGCCACAAATTTGTCTTGTACCAAGCCTTAAGCTATCTCCATTGCTGCCTTAGGAAACATGAGATCATCAACCTCATATCATTCCTCAGATGGCATAATTTATGCAATGTTGTTGCAGTACATGAAGGTTGTAAACTTTGTCCAAACTGTCAGTATTTTGAACCCACTACTTTCCCTTGAACTTATCACTCAATCATATCATTGCTCACTTAGAATAGGCTTGCACTGGGTTTCAACCTACAAGAGGTGAAGATAGCAATTGCACAAGCCATGATTTATACACCAATCTTTGCATAGGTGTCTTGGTCTATAGCAAGAAGGCCAAGGTATAACACAACAAATAAGGTCACCCCCACAAAGTTACTTGGCCAGAGTCTGTAGGGCTCACAAGGTCACATTAGGATAGGTCTATAGAGTGAAAACTTAAGTATAAGGTATGTGCTGTCACAACAAAGGATAGGTCTGTACCATATATTGATACTTAGAATATACCACAATGAAGCATGTATGATCACACAACAAATACAAAATGACAATACCACGATGAGTATACAAGTCTGCCCCAGTGAATAATAATATATCTCTTTGCTCTAAGATAAACACAAGAGTAGTGCAGTGAATGTCAAAGATAAATATGCCTTTACTTTAGGACAACCACATAGATAGTGTAGGAACAATACCAAACACATAACCAACGTACAATAAGAAGAAAATATAGAGTATCCTCAGCCCAGGGTCATGCAATGATAATGTGCAGGGTACCTTCAAACTTAAGAGAAAAAATTCAACATTTTGGACATATCTTGTGTTGCTACATGTTTGCAAATGAGTACCTTGGATTAGACCTAGATCAAGGTACCTTCAAATTTTAGAGATAAAAAAAATCAACATTTTGGACATATCTCGTGTTGCTATAGGTTTGCAAACGAGTACCTTGGATCATACCTAGATTAAACTTAGAATATTAACCAGGACAACCCTAAACTTAGCTTAGAAACAACTCTAGACCTCAGCCCTTGGAACAAATCTCAGCCTTTTGACAACACTGAAACTTGGCCTAAAGACCTGAGTTGACTTAGAATTCGACCCTTTAATAGCTCAACAAATTAGACTTCTATCCGACTCATAACAAACTTCAAACTCAGTCTTGACAATCCTTAGAGATCGGCCTAAAAAAGGCCTTAATCAGCAAAAAGTTGATCTCTGATATGCGCTGGAGCCATTTACCTATGACTGGATTTATTGAGGTCTTGGTAGTTCACACAAACTCTCCATTTTCCTCTCTTCTTTGGTATGATAACCAATAGAGAAACCCACTCACTATTGGATATGAGTTAAATATAGCCAACACTCAACAATTTTTGAATCTCTTCTTTAACTATGTCCTTGAGTGTTGGGTTCATTTTTCTTTGGGTTTGGTGGATAGGAATATAACTCCCTTGCATGTAAATATGGTGCTTACAAATAGTAGGGTCAACACCCTGCATGTCTTAATAATCCCAAGTGAAAACATAATTGTGCGTCCGCAACAAATGAATTAGGTCTGGCTTTTGGCTGGGTTGTAGTTTTTTATTTATGTTAAGAGTTCTACTAGGGTTGATTTCTACAACAACAATAGATGATTTGAGGATCTTTGCAATAAAATAGTCATCTAGGTACTTAAGGAAGATGGAAGTGTTATTGAGCTTGCTATCTCAGAATAAGGTACTATAGCTATCATTGGATCTTCTGTCTTCAGTGCTTCGTCATTAATATGTTCACTATGTTATCTAATTTGGAGATTAGAAGGATACATACTTTGCATTAAGTTTGGAAGCATTGTGTCTTCAGTGGGTTCCTTCAAATTTAAGGCCCTGTCTATGGTGAGAATTGGATGAAAATAATCTTAGGGAAAAATCTCTATATTGTCTTGGTGAATTCACAATGGTTCCTCATAATAAAGGAAACAATGGGCAAGGGAATACAGGGTAATATTTTGAACTAAGTTGCCATGGTAGATTGTAATTTCTCATGATTTGTAACCAATATGAGCCAATAGCCAACCAAGGTCTTTCCAATATGATAGGATAACCACTAAGCCCACTTTTAGTATGTAGCACTACCCAATATGTTAGGGTATTCTCATGAATTGCTTCTACATCACGATTCAATATGTTGGGTATTCTCAAGAACCCCTTCCCACTTAATAGTGGATTTGCCTACCATTTGAAGAACAATGGGGATTTGTGTCTCAAGAATCAATAGACATAACTACATCTTCTACATCACTATCCAATATGTTGGGTATTCTCAAGAACCAGTAAACATAACTACATCTTCGAGGATCCCTTTCACTTAATAGCGAATCTGCCGACCATTTGAAGAACAATGGGGTTTTGCTGTAACATCCTTTGAAGGTTTAACTTCTCCATGATGTATTTAGTTAATACATTGATGGCTCCTCCCAAATAAATATAAATGTAGTTTGGGATGAGTGTCTTCCTTATGAAAACCTCTACAACATGTCTACCTAGATCAAAGTACCAATATTTCCCAATATAAGGTCAGGAAGCTGACCTACTAGTTGAGATGATTTTAGTATCCTGCTTCTTTCCTCTTGGGAAGTCAATTATGGCATTACTATAAACGGGCACATTGTTGATATCTTGCAACAAAAAGATATTGACACATGGTTTTTTCATTCCGCTAAGATATCAAACTTAGATTGAAGCTTAAGTTTGGGCTAATCTAATCTTTCCAGAAATGTGGGATTTCATATTGTTCTTCAAGTGGAGAAATATTTCGACCTAGATCAAACTGAGTAAGAAGAGAAGGTATTGGATGCTCTTCATTCTTTTGTTTGAAAGTGATTTCTAGATTTGGGTTTTCTATCATTTTTTTGATCGAAATTGTGCCCCTCACAATCTAAGGTCGTGAGAGAGTAAGTTGAAAGGTCTATTGTTATGTTGTTGTAGACTAGTTGGGCTTGTTATCTGTTGGGATTAGGTGTAGGCTAGGTAGGCAACTTTGGTTGCCTCAAAGGATGTTGTTTTCTAGGCTACTGAGAGGTGGAAAAAATGCTTGTTTTTTGCTTAATTGGCCAACATTGTTGAGGTCTCCATGGTTGTTGGTTTGGCCGTTTGTTGAGTGTGGAATTGAGGGAATGGTAGCAGTTATCAAGAAGGTGTGGGCAAAGGTCAAGGTTGTTGGATCGATAAAGGAAATTGTCAATGCCATTGGCTGGTAGGAAAATTTGGATTATCAACTCTAGGAATTAATACTATGAATGTGGCATTGGTGGCTACAGGTACTTTCTAATTAACCTAACCTCCACCTCCCTAAGAAGATAATTTCCCATTAGGTTAAAGAAACTCAGAAACAACTCAAGCGTCCACCCATAAAGCCCTAGGCTTTTTTCCGTATTCATTGAAGAAAGAACGATATGAAGTTCAAAGCTAGAAATTTCTTCAAACATATCTTTATTGTCCTCTGCTGGCACTAATCTAGGAAATTGTGTCACCACTTGGATGACGTTTGCTATATTAGCCCTAGTTGGCTCTTGAATATTGTTTTCCAAAGTCTCTAACTAGCTCAACCAAGTCATGGAACCCCTTTATGTCAAGTCCATTTGCATTTTTCATGCTCCAAATAGAATTGATTCTTTTTCCATCAAAGTGATAGAAAAACTTGGTGTTCTTTTACGCCAAATCAAGCTAGGTGGATTTTATCTTCATCCTTCAATCCATATCCTTTTGCCTTAACAGTTTAACCTTCCTTTCTTACTTTCAAGTTCTTTCATTCTCAGCAATTCATCATCCTTGAAAATGCACTATTATTATCAGAGAATATCAATGAATTGTTTTAGGATTGAGTCAATGAGTATTATAGTTACTGACGATTGTAACAAAGTAAACAATATGTTGAATGCTCTTTTCATTATGGTGAGGCGTGTTTTAGGTTGAGGGAGAACTGGTCTCTAGTAGTAGGCGAGCCTTACTTCTTTCTAATTGATGGATGACTTCATGCGCAAGAATCCAATGTACCCCTGAATTTCAATGCATATAAAAGTGTCTCAAGTTTGAACAATATCGTGGACATCTAAATATCTAATTTAAACATATGAACACCCCTTTCTACCTAGAAACATTTCTTGTATTCCATACATCTAGATGTTAGTTTTTCCAAATTATATTCTCAATTATCCAATTTTTCAAGTAGGACAGACTGTTTAAAATTTGCCATAACACATTTACCTTTGAATCTAAGAATTCAATGGGTGGTTAAAATAAGTGTTCTGATAACATCAAGGGACAAATATATCTGCAATAGCAATCAAAGCAACATCTTTTATACGAGCTGGATAACATTGTAGAACATCAATTGTTATGCCCAAGAATCCAATGTACCCCTGAATTTCAGTGAATAAAATAAGTGTCTCAAGTTTCAACAATATTGTGGATATCTAAATATCTGATTTAAGATTTCAACCAAGACCCCTTTCTACCTAGCAATATTTATTGTATTGCATGCATCTAGACATCAATTTTTCCAAAATATATTGTCACTTATCCAAATTTTTAAGTAGGACAACTGTTTAGTTCTTTTTTCTTGTTCTTTGGGTTTTTTGCAACCTTGTAAACTATGTTTTGCTGCATCATTTTTTAATTGGGACATGGAAAAACTATATTTTTGATGGGAAAGCAATTTCTTTCTTGTGAATACATTAATATTAGGCATGCTATCAAATTTTCTGACCTTAAGGCAAGACACGTTTTGGAAGGTTAGACTTCTTTTCAAGGTTTATTTAATTATTTTTAAATAGTCAGGTTTGTCATCCCAATTTGAAGCAAATAGTAAAAAATTGACACATGTTTAAGTTTCTAAACTCTTATTTATTTTCAATTCACAAGTTATTTTCACCACATTGATATCAACATTTTTAGGAGGGGATGAAGTGGATGGAGATCTGAGTAGATTGAACTTATAAAACATTAGAAAACATGCAAGAAGATATTAGCTAATATCTATATAATTTATTTTTGGTTTGTAGGCTCACATTTTTCTATCTTGTTTTGTTTTGTTCAATTTAGTATACTTTTGGGGATGCATATTGTGATTAGTCCAAATGTTGTAAATACAACCTTTTGATGATTAGTTATATGTACTTGTGTAGACTATTGTGACTGCATGTAAGGTAGAAGAAACTTTTTTGCTTCCTTGAGATGTTATAATGTTGGCTTAGGACGTTCTGCAAAAGAGGAACCCCACTGCTGCTTAACATATTGGAAAAAAGGTATGGTTTGGAATGGTGCATAACTTGATGTTGCAACATGTTTTATGTCCTTTTTAGCTAATGAACTTTAAGGAGCTAACATTTTGGATGTATCTTATGTATTCGATGTTTGTGTAGCATTCTTTGTTTGTATTTATGCGACTTGCTTTGGTTTGCAAGAGTGTTATGACTAACAGGGATATGTAGGGATAGGCGGTACTCATGTCAGAGCAGGTTCTTCTTTCCACATTGGCCTTTGCTTTTATCGTGCAACATCCATACAAATACATTGTTTCTGCAAATCAAGATTTTTGATGTTGCAGAAAATTCTTTAGCACAAGTAGCATGGAATTTTGTGAATAATGGGTGAGTGTTCCAGTCTCTTATCCTTATTCTTTTTTTTTTTGCCTTTTGGATTGCATTCATCTTTGGATTTTCAGCAAGATTAGAAAATGGCTTTATGTTTATAGGGATTACAACTCTTTGCATCCAGTGCACACCTTAACATATTGGTGTTGGAGCTATCTTTCTTGCTAAGTTTTTTAAGGTTAAACTGCCATTAGATGGAGAGAGGCCTTGGTGGGAGGATTTTCATGCGACTCCGCACTAGCATGAGGGTTAGCTTATCTGTTTTGATATAATATGGTGTTTTTGCAAAGTGTTCAAGTTTATAATAATGCTCGAACTTTGCATAATGTCATCATATCTAAATGTTTGTTGATTGCTCATACACATCAATTGTTGTTAGGCGAGATATATTTGGAATTAGGGCACTGGTGACTGACTATTATAAGTGACTTGTCAATTTGTGACATGTAGGAATCTACCCACTTCAATTGTTAATTTTTGTGCAGAGGTTAGCAATCAAATGTTGGATTTATATGAACAAACCAAGTCAACATCCAATTCAAATGACATCAACTCTCCTTAAGGTATGGATAATAAGTTAAATTTTTCATATAAGAATATTAGTTTAGTTGAGTGAAAAGACCATATCAAAAGGAATTATTGCAGTAAACATCCATCATTTATTTGTTAGAACTATTTTCTTCATAGTAGCCTGAGTTTGATGATGTTGCAGGTAAACAACAAATATAAATCCATGTAATGACAATGCTGCAAGTGATACTGTGCTTGGGCATGTAAATCAAGGTTCAGCAATTCCAAAGTCTGTTACAAACTGATAAAAAAAGCACATCTAAAACAATAAAGAATTCAACTGCTATCAATGGGAAGTTGAGGGATATACAAGAGCATTTTTTCAATGCAAATTCTTGGGTTATCTGTGTTCATTTAAATTAGGCATCTTAATCAATGTTTTAAGACTCCGACTCCGACACCGACTCGGCCGAGCAATGACTCCGACTCCGACTCCGAAACGGTAATGACTCGGCCGACTCGTTTTCAATGACTCGGTCGTTGTAAAAAATACATTAAATATTTAATTTTTTTATAAAAAAACATAATTTTGAAGATTTTAAAAATAATTTTAAAGATTTTCATTCATGTTTCCAAACACACAACATTATAATATAGATGGAAGACAACATGTGATCAAAGTAGGCTCATGAACCAATCCATTATATCAAAATGGTACCCAATGGCAATACTTAGTCAACTGTCATACATGATCAAAGACTCAAAACAAAAAACACATAAACAAGGAGGCTAGAAATGGCCTCTACAACAAAAGTAAACTGTGACGGTGACCAGACTCCAGTACTAGTACTACTGGCTAGTAGCTACTGCCAGAGGAGCCAAGATCATGTCGATCAATCTCTGGATCATCATCATCAGAGTCAAACAGGGGGCCCCATGGCTCCTCCTCATCATCATCATCTCCAACTGCAACT